>JBCEWC010003287.1:0-30848 GCA_038996855.1 Solanum aculeatissimum
TTAAGTATTGAATGAATAGTTAATTAAAATTTGAAAAGAAAGAGAAACATTGATTAAGGAAAAAAATTGAACTGATGTCTAAAAAATAGGTTGTCAGTTAGGCAATAATGGAGAGACGTGTTAGGTATCAATTAGTATGTGAGAGAAACTGAAAATGTGGGAAAATTGTAATTAATTGAAACGGGTGAGATTATATGAAATTATGGTAACAAATGTTGTGTATTAGTGTAATTTTTTCCAAAATTAAATACAACCCGCCCAATCCGTTGAAGCATGTAACCCACCAATTTATTAGCTCAACCCATCTCAACCCAACCCATTTAAATTTGGGTTGATGATATGCAACTAAAATTGACTCGAGAGAGTTCTTGTCAAAATATTTTTAAAATATATATTTTTTAATTTGATATATTTTATATAGCTAGAATAAAGAAAAATATAATTTAATTAAGTACTAAAACATTGAAAAAAAATAAACAAAATAAGTAAAAGTTAAATCGAATTGGATTTTGACCCGCTGTATAAACCATTATCATAAGAAAAAACTTCTTGCCCAGAAAATAAATTAATTTCTTTTGGAAGGTGTAGTGAATTAGATAATTACATTTATTTTCTTTTTTTTAAAAAAATCAATTATAATATCTATTTATTTTCTCCCATTTTTCCAATTCCATTTATACATTTTGATCAATTATATGAAAATGGATAGTATTTATTAATTATTATCATATGCCAAACAGTTGTAACCATGTGCCACACAAATATTTTCTTGAAACAAATATTTGTTTTCTCACCGCGAAAATATAAAATTAATTACAAAAATTATTAAATAATTGAGATTTGCACGAGTTGATCTGAATACATATTATATGACACCTTTCAAGTACGTACTATTTTTCTTGATTTTTTTTTTTCTAAATCAATTGAATCTTGTATTTTTATTAAGTAATTTAGTGATAGAATGATTGATTATTAATCGATTGATCATAAGTTCGAATTCTGCTTAAAAAAATTATCTGATAAATTCTGATTTTTTTAAATTTAAAATAAAGGGATCAAATTTACTTTACCCGTTAAAAGCAGATAATTTGTTCCATATATTGTTGTTTCTATTGTGTATATTCTATTACGAATGATTAATTTAAAAAACACCATCAATACGTCAATCTAGATATGATAAAAAAATATATAATCTTCTTTAGATAAAATATTTTTTTTTATTAAAAATAATTTAATTGTATTCAAAATTCGAACTCGAGAATCAGAGAGACTAGACAACAATGCCATAAAATTATTTGTGAAGAGTTGATGAGTAACGTGATCTTCAATCTTGACATGTGATCATTTGCTGCCACCAATATAAATTATTCAGTGGGTTCAATATTTCTCCCTTTTCAAATAAATTATTATTTTCTCGTCATATTATTTGATTTAGTACGGTATTTAATTTTTTTTTAAATTTATGATCTAAATAATTCATAGATATTTGTAGAGTTGAAAATTATTTTATTAAGGAAAAAAATTAGAATTTTAAAGTTAAATTATATTTAGTTCTAGTAAAGTGACATTCTTTAATTTGGGGACGAACTAAAAAAGAAAGGGTTACACATAAAATGAGACGGACGAAGTAATATTCGACCTCGACACTTGAATCGGAATCTGACCCCGATAATCAGTGGAGGAGCCATGATTTTAATTAAGGGAGTTCAAAATCAGAAAAAAAAAAACAAGCATACAAATTAGCCCAAGGGGATTCAACATCTACTATATATGGATAAAAAATAATTCTAATTATGTATAAATAGTATAATTTTTCGCCGAAGACGGTTCGGATGAACCCCTAGCCATAGAGTGGCTCCATCACTGCCGATAATTGATTCAAAATTCAATCTCGAGATCCTACCCTAGACCTGACATTGTAATTTGAGGTTGGAAGAGAGTTTAAGAAAATAATTTTTTTATTCTTTTAGAAAACGTTTGCCTTAGTTTTTGGAGAGAAATCATTTTCCTTAAATTAAGAAAATAAATTAATTTAATTTTTTTTCAAAATATTTAAGCCAATCAAATATGAAAAAATTGAAAAATATTTTATTTTATGCCAAACACACCCTTAGACAGTTCATATTTTAATATACAAATTGAAAAATACAGCTTGTATTGGGAAATAAAGTAAAAGTGAAGAATTAAGAGAGTTGAAAAAAGCCATAAAAAAGTGCAAACTTTTTTATTTTTAAATCACTTTTGCAACAAAAAGGTAAAAAAAATTTAACTCCAATTGGTTCAAAAAAAGAAAAAAAAAATATTGGTGTTGTCTTTATTTTAGTACCATAAAGTCAATGTGTATTTGTTGTTGAGAGCTGGAAAAGGTAAATTAAATAAATGATTTTGATGTATAACTATATGCAATTACTTTTTAGAATTTCAATTAGTAAAAAGAGAATTTAAATATTAATTAAGAAAAGAACAAATGTGAATTTCCCAATTGGACTAAAAAAAAATTCTTTTCATAGAAATTTATATATTACTCCCTCCGTTCCTTTTTAGTTGTCATATTGCATTTTTCGAAAGTCAGTTTGACTAGTTTTCAAAGTTAAATTAAATTAGGTTAATTTAATTTTAAAATAAAAATTTAGATATAATTTTCAAAAACTATGCAAAAAGTATTATTAATTGCAATTTGTTTTCATATCAATATGATGAAAAAATATATTTTTAAAATGTTTGTCAAAGTTTATATAGTTTGGCTGTAATTGTAACAACTAAAATGGAACGGTGGGAGTCTGAAGTGTATGTATATATATATATATATATATATATATCCTTGTAGAAAGATAATCTAGATGGAATTTAGTTACGAACAACTTCTTTTAATCATCTATTATATATACGAAAGATGTTGGTATAATTAATTCAAATTAGTTATGTGTATATATGACTCATTGAATGAGCTCCTATCGGAGATTTCTTTATTTCTTGTGATTAAATTTGATACTTTTCGTTATGGACGTACGAAAAACACATCAATTTCCTATATTTTTTTAGAAAAAAATGAATACAAATTAAAGCGCCATTATATGAAAACGATGGCTAATAATCACATTGAAATATTTGAAAATCAATAATTAAGTACATCATAAACCAAAGTTGATATTCATAAATTTGTTAGGTCTTTAATTATGAAATTCACATAAATATCATTAAATAATTCCATTATTTCATTTTAATTATCCTTTTAACTCCAAAAATAATTATGAAATAATTGTTATTTTGAGAATTCAAGATTAAAATTGACAATTATTTTCAATTATATCCTTAACACTAGAGAAATACTTAATTCTTTTTAACACTATTCAATTCTAAAAAAAATATATATCAAATGAATAAGGATAAATTAGTAAATTATAACTTATATTTACTGTTTGGGAACGTTAAAAAAAAATCTATAATGACAATTAAAATAGAACAAAGGACGTTTGAGGCTCCAAGAGAACTCTAGGGTGGTGGTTTTAGAAAAATGGGATGAAGGAAGTGCATATATTTATATTAAATTTACTATTTTTTTTCTTATATAAAAAAAATTAATGATGTAATTAACATAATAGAAAAGCTTTTGAGTGCGATTAATTAATTACAATTAAATTAAGTACGAAAAGAGAAGTTCAAAACTATTATGAGAGGCTTTTAAGAACCTTTTCGTTGTTAATTACTCCCTCTATCTTAAATTATCTGTCGTAATTTAAAAAAAAATTTAAAAAGAGCAATTAGAAAAATAATAAGGCAAAAATAGTTATAATTTGCTAAAATTATTATTTGTAGTTATATATTATAGGAAAGAGGTGAACGAGATTGAGAGAAGGAGGAGAGAGGGCAGAGTGGAGAGAAACAAATTATATATGTATATTTGTCAAATTGTATGTGTATATCTGTCAAATAATTTTATATGTGTAACTAATATATATATGCATTTGTATATCTGACAAGCAAGATTGGGAGAGAGAGGAGAGAGGCGAGCAGGAGAGAGTAGAGAGAGACGAATTGTATATGTATATCTGTCAAATTGAATATGTATATATATCTGTCAAATAATTGTATATATGCAACTGATATACATATGTATTTGTATACCTGACAAGAAATTGCATAGAGAGAGAAAGAAGAGAGCCGAGAGAGAGGAAGAGAGGAGAGAGAAAATATCAACAAAAATCTAACTATAGTTATAAATAATATTTTTTTTCCAAACTAGAGTGGTATACTACTAACATAATTTACCCATTTTAAAAATTAATTATCTCAAGTTATTTATCATTTTAAAATTTTAAAATATAATTAATTATTTTTTTTACTATTTTACCCTTAATATTTTAATACACAAATAAGGGCAAAATTGTCAATTTCGTTTAGCGTTTTTTTAAAAATCATGTAAAAAAAAAAAAGACAAATAATTTGATAAAGTGAGCAAAGGAAATCAAGAAGCTATACATTAGCATCTTAGCTGACAACCATTAAAAATTAAATTAAGTGTGTATCCAAATTAATAAAGCATTAAGAAAAGCCACTAATATTGCTGTCAAAATTTAGAACCCAAAATTAATTCTATGGTTCCACACATTATATTGCTTCAAAAAAGAGCTGTCAAATTTAATAATTTTAATATATTCTTTTAAAAAAAATACTAGTATTAATAATGTAAAGTTTATTTTTTGAGCTAGTTAAGTCATTTGACGTTCATATAAACATGGATATAGCGCTATAGTACTTGATTTATTTGAATTCAATATTTCGATGCAAATGTAATTCACTAAAATTATAATAACTATTGAATATAAACTTATATATAATTAAAATTAAAACCAGTCAAATGCTAATAACTGTAAATATTAAATTAAATTTCAGAATTTGCTTATGCATTTATATTAGATTACCTAGCTATTAATGTTTATGATCAGTAAAATTGACTAGTAGTTATATCTTGTGCTAAGTAATTTGACTGTGTAAATATATTTTTTTTACGTTGACAGACGATGTATATAACTAAAATCCATTTGACTATACCAATAAGAGAAATTCTAGACTTTAATGCAAAATACAATTTTAGGCAGACAATTTTTGTTTTTAACATTGAATTTTTTGGACCAATGAAATAATTATTTTGACCTTGTTGTCTGAAAGAAAAAATGGTTTTGTTTCAAATCAAAATTAAAATTATTTTCTTATGATGAAGAGATAAAATAGTCATTAAAAAAACACGTTCATATAATTATGGATGAATCCCAACTCTGAATGTGGCAAATGGGTAGTAGTTGAAACAATTTAATGCACAAATATAACATCAATGAAAGAGCAAGAAAAGTGATGTCTTCCTGCAAGTATATAAAGGCTATTGGATCTTGATTTCAGAGAACAAAAAATTTCACACAATTCAAAAAATATTCTTTGAAGATGATAGGTAAGGGAGTGATGAGGGTAGGGATGTTAGCATTGCTTTGTTTTCATGTTCTTGTGGGGAGTGTAGTGTTCGCTAGAAATGTGAAAGATTTAGTGGATGAAAAGTTTTTTACTATTGGTGAGGGAGGGGGATTTGGTGGTGGTTTTGGCGGTGGTGGAGGTTTTGGTAATGAGGATGGTGGAGGGTTTGGTGGTGGCGGTGGAGGTGGTTATGGTGGTGGTGGTGATGGAGGTGGTATTGGTGGTGGGTTTGGAAAAGGTGGTGGAATAGGTGGTGGAGCTGGGGGTGGTGCAGGAGGTGGGGGTGGAATAGGTGGAGGAATTGGTGGTGGTGCAGGAGGCGGAGGAGGAATGGGTGGAGGCATCGGTAAAGGTGGTGGCATTGGCGGAGGAGCTGGTGGTGGTGCTGGAGGCGGAGGAGGAATAGGTGGAGGCATCGGTAAAGGTGGTGGCATTGGCGGAGGAGCTGGTGGAGGTGCAGGAGGTGGGGGTGGAATCGGGGGAGGAGCTGGTGGCGGAGGAGGAATAGGTGGGGGCATTGGTAAAGGTGGTGGCATTGGAGGAGGAGCTGGTGGCGGTGCAGGAGGTGGGGGTGGAATAGGTGGTGGCATCGGGGGAGGAGCTGGTGGAGGCATTGGTAAAGGTGGTGGCATTGGAGGTGGGGTTGGTGGAGGTACAGGAGGCGGGGGTGGAATAGGTGGAGGCATCGGTAAAGGTGGTGGCGTTGGAGGAGGAGCTGGTGGTGGTGCAGGAGGTGGGGGTGGAGTAGGTGGAGGTATCGGTAAAGGTGGTGGCATTGGAGGAGGCATTGGTAAAGGTGGTGGCATTGGAGGAGGAGCTGGTGGAGGTGCAGGAGGCGGGGGTGGAGCAGGTGGTGGCATTGGAGGTGGAGCTGGTGGTGGTGCAGGAGGAGGGGGCGGAGTAGGTGGAGGCATTGGTAAGGGTGGTGGCATTGGAGGTGGAGCTGGTGGAGGTGCAGGAGGTGGTATTGGTGGGGGAGCTGGAGGTGGGAAAGGAGGAGGAATTGGTGGTGGTGGTGGTACTGGTGGAGGAGCAGGTGGTGGTGTAGGAGGAGGAATTGGTGGTGGTGTTGGAGGTGGTGCAGGAGGAGGAATTGGAAAGGGTGGTGGCATAGGCGGAGGAGCTGGTGGTGGGATTGGTAAAGGTGGTGGTGTTGGTGGAGGAGTTGGTGGTGGTGCTGGAGGTGGAATTGGCAAAGGTGGCGGCGTAGGTGGAGGTGCAGGAGGTGGGATTGGCAAAGGTGGCGGTATTGGTGGCGGCATAGGTGGAGGTGCTGGTGGTGGGATTGGTAAAGGTAGTGGTGTTGGTGGAGGAGTTGGTGGTGGTGCTGGAGGCGGGATTGGCAAAGGTGGTGGTGCAGGAGGCGGGATTGGCAAAGGTGGTGGCATTGGTGGCGGCGTAGGTGGAGGTGCTGGTGGTGGTGCAGGAGGTGGAATTGGCAAAGGTGGCGGTATTGGTGGCGGCATAGGTGGAGGTGCTGGTGGTGGTGCAGGAGGAGGAGTTGGTGGTGGCATCGGAGGAGGTGCCGGAGGTGGTGGTGGCGTAGGAGGAGGAGTCGGTGGTGGTGCAGGAGGAGGATTTGGCGGTGGTGCAGGAGGAGGATTTGGCGGTGGTGGTGGCGGCGGTGGCGGTGGCGGTGGGGGAGGAGGAGGAATTGGTGGTGACTTTGGAGGAGGTGTCGGAGGTGGTTTTGGAGGCGGATTTGGTGGAGGAGGTGGTGTTGGAGGAGTCGGAGGTGGTTTTGGTGGAGGAGGTGGTGGTGGAATTGGAGGAGATTACTAAATATCCTCTATTAGTATTAACACCAAATTTAATTCATGTAATATTTTAGTAATATCATTACATTTTCAAAATTGTAATTCATGAGTATTATATGTAATGAAATGAAATTCCTACTTTTATTCATTTTAATACATACTATATGTTCAAATTCATATATACTAGTTGATGTGCAACAAGGCAAAAACAAACATACTATATTATAAAACCAAAAAATAGCTAATAACATTCAAATTGTTTTCCTCTAATAAATTAGCAGAAAAATTTGAGATAACTGTCTTATTTGCACTACAAGGCAACAATCTAACAAACATTCTACTCACAACGTGACAAAATTATTACGTTAAATTATCACCATATATATATATATTGTTGAAGCTCTATGAAAACGGCTTTGTTTGCTAGCATTTCAAGGTAAAATTTATAAAAGTTAATTAATGTAAGTTTTGTATGTTTGATATTTAAGATTTTTAATGCCGAACTCATTATCTATTATGTATCGTGATTTTAATAAATTCTTACACATAAATTTATAATCGCGTCATTCTCTTACAATATAGGATATAATCTATAAATTTCAAAAAGATCAGTGTGAACTTAATTATTTTTTTGTCAATATATATAAATATAATGTGATGGTGCTCCAAAATGAAGAATTTTTCATTTAATATATTTCATCAAATCTAATTAATGTCCCGGAGAATTTAATTTCATTGTTTCAAAATTCATGGCCATTAAATAATTAATGCACAACTCGAATTAGATTCTACAATATATATATATATATATATATATTATTGAGTCCTTTTAACCTTTAACGTAAAAATATTTATTTTTGAATTGCTTTATTTAAATTATTGACTTCGCCATCGACAATAAGGCTTCAACTTAATTTGTATACTGTTAAGTCTTCATTGTTGTTAATTGTACTTGACATAAGAATGTGTACAAAATTTTTAATTTATTTTTGGTTAATAATGATATCGAACCAGCTTAAACGCATTATCTTGCACCATAACATATAGTTGATAAATATTAATATCTGAAAATGGATGTTGCATGATATATGTTAAATTTCACCCCACAATTGTAAGATTAAATTTTTTGATCACCATTTGCATTGCAATAGAAATTTTTTATTAAGCCAAGAAAATTTATTAACAATTTTTTATTTATTTTTCATTCAATTTATTTATATTTATATTTGAACTCGACTATTGCATTCACTCCCTAAAAGAAACGACTTTAATGTATATTTTCAAATATGGGCTATACAATACACTCGAATGATCATTTTTTCCTTGAATTTCACATCTTAATTATCAATCGTTTCCATTGAGCTTTTCATGCTTGAGCTAAGTGTATTTTAATACATAGATATTGATAGTTCAGAAATTTTAAAAAAGAAATAAAGTGTGAAATTAATCAAGGCATCACGGTTATTAAAAAAGAAAAGCCTAAGGAAGAAAAAAAGAAAGGTTACAGCCCTAAAACCCTCTTAAAACCCTTTACATTTCTGGGACTGGGAGTTTCTATTTTCATTGCATCAAATTCTTGCAACAAATTCTATTTAAAGGTAGAAGAACTGATGCTAATTTCTATCTTCTGTAATCTCTTTTAATTCAAGAATGGCAAATGGGTTGTTTGTTCTGTTTTTTTTTTTTCTTTTTAATGTTAATTGTCAAGATGTTGAAGCACAAATTTGTGGTTGATTCCAGATTTTAACTATGTACATTCAAGATTGCTCTTTTTTTTCCCTTTCTTTTTAGGGCTTTCATTTTTCTGTGTCTTTTTTAGGATCAAGAATGTAACTAAACATATTAAAAAATTTGATCTTTTTTCCAGGTTATAGTCATTTTCTGGAAAAAGGGGGCATTTTTCTAACCTGAAAGTGTCATTCTGGTTGTTTTTTGAGCTAAACAATGCCGGATATTGAGAGACTTGTGAATGATTTTGTTGCCAAGCTCAGCAAACGGTTAGTGCAGTTATAGGAAATTTGTAAGAGAATTAATTGTTTGATTGGTTAAGAGTAATTTCCTTTCCTTTTTTGAATGATAGTAAGGTTGAAGGGTCACAAGCAACTTCGCGCCTAACAGCAGAGTTGCTTCGTTCTGTAGTTTCGTTACAAAGATTGCCACCTTACAACTCAGCTGCAGTGCTCATTGAGGCTGTGAGGACTATAGGTGTTAAATTGGTTGCTGCCAACCCCGTTGGTAAGTGTTTTAGCCAGCTAATACATGAATGAGGATCTCTTTGTTGGAATGCTGATGTTCTAGAATGGAATTTATTATTTGAAGTAGTTTATGATGTATACAATCCTAGTTGGTAGTGGGAATTCGGATGCTAGAGGCGTTTTTTAAACATATCGTTGGTACAAACCATTTGTCTCTGTTATGCAATATTCTTGTGTCCAAAAGAGCAACAAAATTTTTTCAATGATGTATTTGCTTTGTGTTTAGTTTAATACCAATTGCTTCATTTGTGCCACAGCTTTGATTTTTGAATGTGCCTGGTTAACTAGTTGTGTTATTTGTTTACTAGTCATGTGTAGGAGTAGGGCATATTTGATCTATGGTTAGCGTAAGTCATTAACTGCTGCTGCTGTTTCATTTGTTTGTTTCATTTTAGGAGTCGAATTCTGCTAACACGTGGTGCTATACTTTTTTCTGAAATGGTAAAAATTTTGTATTAAAATCACAAAAGGCTGTGAAGGCCAAAATTACAGAGAAAGTGAAGCAAAATATAAACTAGACAAAAAATCTAACGTTCTATAGAGACTCTAGAACTCGTAAAAGAGACTTCGTGTCTTCTATATACTCTTGTTTACACCAAAAATGAAAAAGTAGAATACAACTAAACTTTATCTTCTGCATTGATTTGCTTTTGCCTGCAAAACATCTTAAATTCCTTCCCTTCCAGATATTCCACCATATGCAGCCAGGGATCATACTCCATCTTCTTTTTTGATCTTTTGTGCCTTTTCTTATGTTCCAGCTAGATAGCATAGTTAGTCTACTCATTGGTATTGTTCAGCTCAAACCGATCATTGCTAAAAAGATGTCCCAGAGTTGTATAGTCATTCTGCAATGGATGACAGATGGCTATGTCTTTCTGCATTTTTTCCATATAAGTGACAGATAGAGCAACGTTGTATTTTCCTTCTCTGTAAACTGTCTTGTGTCATACATGCCTTTGGTGTTATCAAAAGTGAAAAGTGCAAAAAAGCTCTAAGGTACATTTGGCCTTCAAGCGCAAATAAATCGTAGGCTTTAATGAAAAAAGGCACAATTATAGAAAAAATGCAAAGATATATGCTTAATCCAAGACTAATAATTATAACTACATATATGTACAAAAAATTGAAAAAACAATTATGATAAAGGGAAATATCAAGTGTCGCCTCTGCAGGAGAGGCAAATTGGCAAGGAAAATATGTCTTTAAGTCTTGATGACAACACTGAAGCACATATTAAGCAATGCGAAACGCTCAACACGCTTTGAGCCTCGCTTCAGGGATTAAGCGCTCCTCTGACAACACTGCTTGCCTTTGTGGAAACCAGCCAAACAAAGCATACCACTTTGTATGGAATGTTGGCCCTCCATATGTGCTTCCAGGGCCACTATACAAAAAGGTTGTTGTCGTGATTCATCATGTGGTAGGCTGTTTTGACTGAATAAACTCCTGAGGTGTGTCTTAACCACCGCACTCTCTCTTGTTCCTGTGAGGTCCTAGTGAAAAGATTTGAGTGTGTTGTGGAATTCAGTGAATCCGTCCTCCTCCCAATCATTCAAGAGTCTCCTGAAACTGAAGTTCCAACCTTGATTGCTCCAAACTTGACTAAAGCTAGCCCTTTGTTGTTGATTTAAAATGAAAACATCCGGATATAAGAACTTGAGAGAGCCATTTCCTATGCAGCTGCCCTCGCCAAAGGATGTTTCAAGTCCGTTATCAACTTTAATGCTTAACTTGCAGCTGAAAATTTTCCACAGGTTTCTGATAGTCTTCCGGACACTGACCCCATACACAATATTGACTGATTTTGATTGATCACCTTCTTCCACAGAGATTAATCTTTGTTGGAATATCTTCATAACCACTTCATGAACAAACTTTGATTGTGCTTTCTAAGGTTCTTTATATCAAATCCCCTACTGAGGGTAGGGGTTCTCCACTTGACAAGGTGGAAGCCTCCTCTTTCCTTGTTTCCTTGCTACAGAAATTCCTTGTTCCTCTGCTTCCTCTGTCACAGCTAAGACATATACATCTGCTATACTAACTATTTGTGCACATCAGCAGGGGCAGAACTGGTAGCCTGCATGCGGGTTCGACCAAACCCAGTAGATTTTGCTCAAACAGTGTATTTGTATTGATAAATTCATTAACTATGTAGAAATATTAAATTTACAACTCAATTATTATCACTTGAACTCGTCATTACAAAAATCATGAAGTTGAAATCCTAGCTTCACCTCTACATACATGCACATATAGGGAGAGGAGGAGGAGAGAGAGATGGTTCCTTAGTTTCCATTTATTCCTTAGTTTCCATTTATTCCTGCGTGTTGGGTGTATTTCTCATATTTTCATTGGTATGAACCCCTTCTTCTCATTATTCATTACTCCACTTACTAAAGGATGTGTGTGTGCATATATAAAAGAGAAACCCAATGCACAAAACGTCATGCGTTGACACAGGGTCCAGGACTCCAGGGAAAGGCCACACCCAAGGGGATGTATTGTAGGAAGCTTGTCTAGAATCAAGCATCAATCACAAATTTCATGGTTTGAATTCGTAATCTATAGACAATAGGTCACATGGAAACAACTTTAGCATTGCTCCAAAGTTTCCCTTCATTTATGTGCATATATACATTCATATATATATATATTTGCATATATATTTGTATTGTGAAAAAAGAATTGTTCGTCGTAGATCTATCCTCTTAGATCAGTAGACCTGATCATTGATTTCAATGCAAGGATTGTCAACAATACTTTAAATTGAGAATTTATAGTAAATTAATGACTTCTGATATAAATCTAGATTAAGTAATCATATTTGTTTATGCCAACAATGATATAACCAAAATTTGATGTTATTGCAGAGCTTGCTGTTGGAAATATTGTTAGACGTGTTCTTCATATTATCCGGGAGGAGGATCTCTCTCTTTTGACCAGTAAAGCGGGTGACTTAGATTTATCAGCTGCAAGTGATGATGAAGGAACCATAGACCAGGATTATGACCCAACTCGGTCTGCTGCTGCAGCTGCAGCTGCAGCTAAAAGTTTTCTGCGACCTCCTTCATTGCATGCACTTCTGGAGAATATGCCGGATAAAGCTGTGGTGAGTAACACTTACACCTCCTCTTCAGGTGGAGATTCTGAAGAGAAAAGCAAAGGTAAATGCTCCTGTGCTACATGAATTTGAAGCAATTTAATCATTTTTTTAGTTTCAGTACTGAATTATCTGTTATTCTGTGTTGCAGCTGATAAACTAGCCAGGACTCGGAAGTTAAAGCATGACGTTATTGAGGCAATTAACATGCTTATTGAAGATATTGATACTTGTCATGAGCTGATCGCAGAACAGGCAGTTGAGCATATTCACCAAAAGTATTTACCTTTCGCACGTACTGGAAGATATGTCTGTATATTGTTATGCACACTTCTTATTTCAAGTAACATTGTAGCATGATTTGAACACATGTGATGGATATTGTCATTTCACTGTTCCCCGTAGTTTGTTCCCCGAGGGTTTTCCCTTTGGAGTTCAAAAAATAATATGTGATAGGTTACTCAGGACTTACAGCTTGGATGTGAGGCAAATGCCACTTCCCTTGATGGGCAGACTTTGATCTGATAAATTTATACATTTTGTCCATCAATGACAAATCTACTATTCCAACCTTACTGTGAAAATGACAAATATAGATTTGTAGCTTAAATATTTTACAAAATATACGGTTGCTGTCCTTCTTTACATTGCTCGGGGATGATATAGTTACAATCATTATTGCAATGTTGTCTTAACTTTCACCTCTAATGTATTTATTTGTTCTTTTTCACTCTCTTTTCTGGGCATATAGCTGCATAGTTGCGGCAAACATGTAGTTGTTAATCAAAATGTACTAGCTAATTAACAAATGCAATTTTTTCAGTGAAGTAATACTAACGCTAGGTAGTTCGAGAACTGCCTTTGAATTCCTCTGTGCTGCAAAAGAGAAAAAACGGTCTTTTCGGGTGGTTGTTGCAGAGGGCACACCAAGGTTTGTGGAGTATTCTGTAGATTCCAAGAAATAAATGAACCATGAATCTTCTTTTTCATTATTAACTTTAAAATATCCCCTTTTCATTTGTGCTTGATCAGGTACCAGGGGCATGCTCTTGCAAAAGAGCTGGTATCAAGAGATCTACAAACTATAGTTATAGCAGATTCTGCTGTTTTTGCAATGATTTCTAGAGTCAATATGGTAACTTCCTGGATTGGCTAATTTATGCATAGTACCAATCTGTAACCTTGTTCTGCTGCTTCAGCTACCGGCACTCATAACCGTAACCTCGTTCTGTAGGTTATAGTGGGAGTTCATGCAGTGATGGCCAATGGTGGTGTCATTGCACCTGTTGGAATGAACATGGTTGCACTTGCAGCTCAAAAGCATGCTGTTCCATTTGTTGTAGTTGCTGGCATTCACAAGGTATCTGAGCTTTATTGTCTCTCTACGTATTACTCCCGCTGTTTCAAAAAGAATATCTCTTTCCTTTTTTTGGCAACTCTTTAATCCTAATTTTCCACTTGACGTATCCAAGGTCAATGGCCGCAAGATCGAAGGGCATTTTGGTACATTCGACATGGCTTTAATTTAAGACTACAAGATTTAGAAGTCTTCTTTACTTTCTTAATCTTTGTGTCAAGTCAAAACCATACCTTTGGGATGTCCCAACCTGTTGCTCCCTTGGTGACTCGAACCCACAACCTTAGTGTTGGAGGTGACCGGTGCTTACCATCCGAGCCAACTACCTCTTGTCTGAAAAGGAGAGAGCAACTGTCAAAAAGGTATTATCAAGGTAGAGGGGGAAAAATAGAGAAAGAGGTCGTGTGAAAACTACTGATGATTTTTATACATTTTGCTGATTATCAATCTTAAACTAGAAGACTGATAACATGAGAAGAACTCAGCTTTTCTGGTTTACTAAATGATGTTCAGAACCTTGAAATGGTGTATAATGTTGATGTAAGGCTTTGCAGATCCTTGAATTCCTTCCATAACTTAATCCATTTTGAGTTGACCATAAAGTTACCCTTTTATGTTTGCCACTTAAGCAGCAAACTCTCTTTTTACTTTTCGCCATACTTATCATTAGCTAATCCCGTTTAACTGTTTTGTTATTTTCCCTACAGTTGTGCCCTTCATATCCACACAATCCAGAGGTTTGTCTGAATGACATGCGATCCCCTGCTGAACTTCTCGAATTTGGGCAATTTTCAAACTGCATGGAATTTGGCATGGACAGTGGGGCTCCTATTCAAGTTGTTAACCCTGGTTTTGATTATGTGGCACCTGAGCTTGTCAGCCTTCTCATCACCGACATGTAAGAATGCTTTACTATTTTCGAATTTTAATTTGGTTCTGCAACAACGATGCCTCCATCCTAAATAAATTTTGGCTTGCACACAACAAAGTTGCCTTGGATGGTACAGTTCTACATTGTATCCTAAACATATATGGTAATTTTCTATTTTGTTGTTTTTAGTAGATGTTAAATGATCATCATGTAGCATTCAGTATCAATGAATTTCAATTTACTTTTCCAGAAAAAAAAGGACCATTGCATTTTAAACTCCACCATAATTTATAATACATAAAAAAAATCTACTTTTCGAAAAAAAATTGATTCAAGGTTTTAAATGCAAAAAATTGGTGTATTTGGACTTACACAGGCTTAAGGGAGCAACATGGACCGTGAGGATTCATGTAGCTGACCCTACCTTGCTTGGGATTGAGGCTTAGTGGTTGTTGTGTTTAAGGGAACGTGCAAGGGGAATTCGTAATGTATTATTTTGCCAAGTTAGGGATTAATAACCAGCTATATGATAATAATACTCTTTGCATCTTTCTGATTTACAGTGGAGGGCATAACCCATCATATATGTATCGTCTCATTTCGGACTACTACTCAGCTGATGATTTTGATTTGCAAGGGAGGATACATAAATGAAGGTGATTCTTTCTTTAAATTCTGGCCATGACTTTCCGATAATCTTTCTGAACATTGAACATGTTTGTTGACCATTTTTGGGAGAGGAAATTGATCATTTCATCAAAGAAAGCTATTTAACAAGAGTGCATGATAATATTTATGTATGTATGCATCAAATCACTTATTTATCACATTGACTTTATCATTCAACTGTGGTTAGTTAGCTTTCTTCTGTAGATAATGTAAATAGAAAAATCTAAGAACCTAAAGATCTTTTGCTAAAACGCATCAGAATCTATAACATAGCAAGAACTATGAAAGAAGGTAAGAAAAGCAACACAAAATTTTATCTCAATTTCTGGCGTACTGCTCTTCCTGGCGTTAAATGTTATGGTCCATTGCAAGATATGACACTTGAGTCCCAGATCGGTGTAGAAATCTGGGGTTGATATAGCCTTTCTCTCTTCCACTTCAATAGCTAGCTTTTGGAGTGTGGTCCTCCCTAGGCTGTATCATAAATTAACTTACTTTGGTGCTTATACTGGTGCGCGTTAGTTTTTTTCTTTCTCAAATCGAACAGGGTTAGCAATTTGTTATGTATCTTGGTCTATTAGCTCTTACTACAACCATACAACAAGAACTTGTGTGATTGTTGCTTTGATGAGTTTTTATGTTTATGCAGAAAGTACCTTGATGCTCCTTGCTGATTTTAGGCCATACATGCTGATTTCAGGTATCTTTTGGAAGGCTGTAGTTGACTGATGAAGAGAAGTGGCAACCAAAATCAAATGGAAATTGTTATGTGTTTGTCATTTACTTTTAAGGATTGCTTTTAATGAGGCTTTTTGCACACACTTTCTGAACATACTGTACTTTGTTCAGACTAAATTTTGACTTGTTTAATGTAATGTATCAGAGGTGGTAATATTGGTTTGTTTCATTCTTGTTATAGGTGAGTGTTTAGATGAACTATACTTCTTGAATTACATCAATCCTTGTAGGTATTTGTCTCTTGAATGTAAAGGTTAAACAACTATCCCATGCCCAAAAAGGTGCCTCACATAGGTCTTTCTTGAAACACCTTGGTAATTAAACTAAGATAAAATGTTGGAAAAAAACACTCTTTATGTATCTTCAACACTCCCAAACAGAGCCATGTTTGTTGGGAGGTGCAAGAGCACCAGGACCTTTCATTCCCTTTTTTGGTCATGCATAACCACTCTTCACAGGCAACCCCCCTGGTGTCTGCGACTAACTGGGAATTATCTGAACTTCAGAAGCAGTGCCACTTTAACAGGGCTTATCAGTGAACAGCCAGCATTTCCAGGTTAAATCGTTTTCTTAAAAAAAGATATGAGAGAGTATCATTGATATTCATCGAAAGTAGGTGACCAAGATATGCTTGGAGAGTAATATCATGAAAGCATATAACTACAAATCAACAAGCAATGCCAGAAAAATATTTAAGTTTTGAAGGCATCAAAATTAGTGTCCAAACAAATATGCTATCAGGTTCCAGGTTCTACTTCTTGCTGAGATCAATTCCAGCTTTCTTGGCTACAGCATCAAGTCCATTTTTCTCAATGGTCTTCATGGCCTTTGTTGACAACCTCAGTTTCACAAATCGCTTGCCTTCCTCCCACCAAATTCTCTTGTATTGAAGGTTTACAAATTGCAACTTTTTCGTTTTGTGGTTTGAATGAGAGACCTTGTTTGCCCTGTTGGACTTCTTGCCAGTGAAGGGACAGATTCTACCTGAAAAAATAAACAGAATGTACTCCTCTTAATATTCTACCCTGTAATTATCACAATAAAACGGCACCAACATATTCGAGCCCAACCTACAAAAATGTAGGAAAGCAAGGGAAAAGAGAAGAAGACCATGATGATGCAAGGCAAAGGATGCTTCAATGGAAATATTTGGTTACTCTAGTCCCTAAAATCTTAATTTACCTATTAGCTCAAAGGCCCCGAGTAGTTTTAGGCCTAAAAGAAAGACTTCAGAATGCAGTTTGCGAATGATTGCAGCAGCTTAGAAAGGGAGTCAAAGCAAGAAAAAAAGTTCAAGTGATATATTGTTCCTGTGGGTCTCCTACTGTTTTTTTTTCCTGATTAGTTAACAAAAGTTTCATCAATAATCCAAAAGCCAAATAACTGCCATTACTGGACTTTACAAAAGGAGTCTACCCTTCACAGTTAGTTGTCATAGAATAAGCACGAATTAACCAAGCTGTTATCATCATATACAAAATGTAATGTACACCAGAGGGGCAAACACACCGAAGATTCAATCATAAAGATTGTAAATCTGTAGATTTCTCCTTCCAACCTAATGTAATGTGTTGTTAATACGAAGAAGACATCCGAATTATAGATACCTGACTACTAAATGGGACTCTGATATGGAAGGAGCAATTATCTGGGTACCAAACAACCTCGTGATGCTTTAGGTCCTATGACCCTTCAGTTAGGGCCACTCCGAGCACACACACAAAAGATCCTCTGCACTGAAATGATGATTCATCATATTAACATTTTAAAGTTATCATCTTTTCTTGTTTCCCTACAATGTTTAACGAGAGCTTACTACCTTACCTAGTTCAAGGGTAGAAGGAGCGTGGGCGTATACCATACAGTCTCCCTTTACATTTCTACAAGGATAATATTTCCACCCTCGAACTCGTAACCTTTAGGGCACCAAGGAGCAACAGCAACCTTGCAATTGCACCAAGATTCTCTTCTTTTTTTTTTCCAAAAAAATATGGTAATGTCTGGATCAATTCACATACTTAGTAGTAACAAATACTTGAGAAAACTTCAAATTCTCATATACAATATTTTTTTGATAATTGTCGTGTCTGGTCAGTTTGTGCACCCCTTGACTGATTCTAAGGTCTCCTGCTACCTCCCACCAGCACAAATTCTTACAATTCAAATCATTAACAAAACCCCACAATCAGTCAAACAAACAAAACAACAAACACTTCATGTGCACATCATTAAACCAAAAAAATAAACAACCTCAGCAACTAAAACCAAAAAGAACACAACAATGGGGTAGAGAAATTACGAGCAACAGTTTGAAGGGATGTCTTGGACGGAACAGAAAGTGAAGCAGGAGAGCTCAAATGGGTACTTGAAATCTTGAGGCCACTCAATTGGGAATTCATAAAACTCAACTCTGAGCTCAATTTCAACTTGGGTAAAGCCCTTTTGGTCACTAAAAATGTCCTGTGACTACCCACTACAGGTCCTCTAAGGCTTATACCCGCCGTGATTGTCGCCATTTTTGTTGCAATTCCTCAAAGCAAGAATCTTTATTATATTTTTTTTCTGTCAAGAATGTTGGTTTTTGAAGAAAGCAAGTGAAGAGTGGATAACAAGATGGATGTGGGTAATGGTTTTATTTCTTGGCCTTTTGTTTTTTAGCCTTATATTTGGAAAATGCTACTTTTTTTTAAACTTGTATTTGGTATTTATATTTGGCCTAATTAAATTTAAATTTGTGCATCGCGCATACATGATTAAATAAAATTAGAAATAATTACATTGGTCATAAGTTGTAAATAATATACATATCATGTTGCTTTAGATGATTTCTACACGTACTAGCTCTATTATTAATTGATGTTGAGTATCTTGTGTCTCATTCAACTATGTATAAAGTATAAACTCACATAGAGTTTACTTATAAATTACCGTCGTGCTTAATAATAAGGCATATAATTTTCAGTATTAAACTCAATCATTTACTACGTTTAGTCTAATATCACACACCGAACGTCATATAAACTAAACAGAGTTAGTATTAAGACTACCAAAATCAAATGTTTGTAATTAGGGGTGTCAAACGGACGGGTTAGATTGACATTGAAAATGTTAAAATGGGTTGAAATAAAAATTGGGTTGAGTTATGATCCGTCCAAATTTACTTTGAGCTCAAACGGGTTGGGCTAAAATATGAGTTGGGTCATGCCCGCCCAATTTGACTCGCTCAATCTCAATAATTCAACATATTATTATTTATTTTTTATAGCCACAATTTGAATTTCAACTCAAAATAAAAATAAAAAGTTACAAATTAATAGATAAATATTAAAAAATATAAAATAGATAGAAACATACATTATATCAATGTAAGTAAAGAGCCTTATAACATGTTGAAATTGAAGATTAAATTGGATTCAATTGAAAATTCTTTTAATATAGGTTAAGGTTTGAACAAATTGAGATTGGATCCAATTAAAATTATCTTGAGCTCAATCCATAAAAATTTGGACAAATTATCTATATTTGAGCTCATTTTTGACACCCTTGTAATATTGAACCGCTCTACCCTCTCCTAACCTCGCTTCCAAACTTACATTGGGGTATGTTACTGTTGTACTATATCAAGATTAAACATGCCTATCTGGCAACCCAAACAATCCCTAAAGACTATTATTCCATCGACTGGACATCATCTAGAGCTATAGGCACAAGGCAAAATAATGGGAAGGTAAACAAGTCCAAGATTTCAAGAAGCCAAAAGATTGTAGTCCTATATAATGTAAGTACTAGGTAAACTGTTGCAATCTCAAAACAAAGCTGTCATTTTTAGACAACATAATACAAATGACTCATTCCTTCATCCCATTGTACATCTGGGAGAAAAACATGTATTCCGCTTCAAATTTGCTACAACTCTCAGCAATAGCAAAAGGTTGACCAAGGCATCTCAATGTGGTAAAAATTGCCAACAAATATTCAGTTAAGTATCTGATAGCTATGTGAATAGCATCGAGAAATCCAATGTTAACATCGTTAAAGTTTGGGGAGACATTGAATTGGCCAGAAGAAATTTAGTTTTGTTTAGCAAACTTTGTTTGATAGAGATCAAGGGGAACATACTCCACAGTCACTATCCGGTCATCAAACTGTCGTCCATGTAAACAATGCGCAGCCATGCAAGCAGCTTCTGTTCTTCTGAACTCCACAAGTACACAGCCAGGATCAAATATCTCAATAATAGAGATTTCTTTCTTTTTCTCAAGTTCCACTGGAGCATCCAACTCTTCTTTCGATGAGAATTCCAGTTCAAAAGGTCCATCTACATTTCCATTGTCTTCATCTGATTTAATTGCTTCCTTAACTGGTGATTCACTGTTTATCTCAAGACGCTCCAGTGGACTAGGATTAGCATTTTCATCTTTCCTTTCTGAAACCATAACAGTATAGGTAGCCTCGGAATTTTCTTGGCAGTCTGTCTCTCGAGCGGAGATACTACCATCATCTGGTAGAGGTTCAGAGTTGTCGCCTTTTATTAGCTCCTCAGAATGTCTATCATCGGAATGACTGACGCAAGCCAAAGCATCGTCATCTCCAGCCTTTTGAGAATCACCTTTTGAAGGTTCTGATATATGTGTTTTAACATCAGCACATCTTTCAGCTTCCTCAGCACTAATGGTTTCCATGGGTTCATCACTGTTGGGGAGGAGTGGCCCGCCAACTTCCAACTCATGATCATCACTGTTGGGGATGTCTGACACACCAACTTCCAACTCATGATGATCACAGTTCAGGAGGTGTGACCCACCAACTTCCAACTCGGGATCATCACTCCTAGTGAACGGATTATTTCTGTCACCCTCTTCTCCAAACTCCATATTGCCCTCATTCAATGTAGAAGTAGTATCCATAACAGCCGGATCAGATGTGAGAGAACATTGACTTTGCTTTACAACATTAATTGATTTAACAGAGCCAAACCTACAGGATCAAAAGAATACTTTCCAGATCAGTGAATAATTGACCTGGAGGAAAAAAAACAATGACATTAAGAAAAATGACTTTTCATAAACAACCTGGCACACTCCAATCTGATGTCTTCCAGCAATTCTTCAAGTTCTGTTTCAGACAAAAAATTGAGTACATTTGCATCCACCTGGACAGGACACGATGATTAGGAAAGACTTTAGTAATCCCCTATAGTAAGTATTTTTGCAACATCTAAGAAGAATATCCCAATTACAGAGTTTTCAACGAAAAACATCCCCAAAATATGCCCCAAAGGTCAACTGCATCCTTAATATATCACGGTTAACAAGTAACATCCTTGAAGTATCAAGAAGTTAACAAGTTTAGTCCAAAGTTTTCATCTCTAAAAGTAACAGTGAAGCCAAGCATACAAATTACTAGTGACGAAAAGAACAAAATTGAGAAGGAAAAAGTGGTCATGGTCTTCTTCTGCAAATCAGGCTTCCCATGAAGCATTATTTTTCTCCATACTACTTTGAATATGTTTGCTTGTAATGAGTATTCTTCAAAGTTGGCTCGCTGCAAGTATACTCCCCAAGTATTATATTGAATTTATTGGTGGGTTTGACATTAATCTCACCCAAATTTTTGGATTTCACAGGTCATGAACCAAACCAGTTATGCAGGGAAAAAGGGGCCCAAATCAGGTAAAGATGCCTTCGTTTTACTATTTCAAAAATTGTCCAATTCCTCAGAAACAACAAGAATGCGGCAGAAACTTCAAAAGAGTACAGAATAACAGGAAATGAACTATTGAACTCTACAGACAACGTGCAGTGCCCTCTCTTTGAGTAATTCTAATTTCGAGCCAACATTTTAGAAATAACCTTTTTTTTTTCTTTGTTTTCCACCCAAAACAGAACTTTTTAAACAAAGCTTAAGATTGATTTGGAAGGATAATAAAAAGATTAGAGAAGTTGAGCATGAAATTGAAGAAAAAAGCAAAGGATTTCCAAAGCAACTTGGGGAGAAACAACATGTTTCATGAATCCAAGTTTTCTTATCTTTTTGGTCTTGTGTAACGAGTGTGCTTTTCACTGTTAGTTTAGACAAAAAACTAGCTTTGGACTAAACCTGTTTACTCTATGATACATTAAGGATGTTGCTTGTAAACCAATGTTATATTAAGGATGTAGATGACCTTAGGGGCATACTCCAAGGATGTTTTGTCGTTAAAAACTGTATGGAAAACAACAAAGCTTCAGTCCCAGCAAGTTGGGTTCGACTATCTGAATATCATTAAAGTTTAATAAGTCCCTCGAGTACGATATTATAAAAGTTGAGTTTCTCTAGCACTAGAAATTCTCTACAGTTTCTACTAGCATCTACATTTTTCAGTGGCATAACAAACAGAATATTTATTTTATGGGAAAGAAACTTGACGTCACAAAGTAAATAAAGACATACCACATTTTTCAGCTTTAGAACTTCTGTGTGTTTCTCCAAAAGTGGTTTTGCATGCTGCGGAATCCGGTATAAAGGTGTATTTTCATCTTTGTCCTGAGTATTATGTGTATCTTTTGGTCAAAATCGTATTTCCAAGAAAAGATGAAAAAAATGTACCTAAAGCCAAAGCAATCTGGATAAGAGGACTTGAGATAGTACCAGTAACGCAGTATCTGGGACAGCCTGAACAACAGTTAACACTTTTCCACCCAACTTCATACCATTGAGACCAGCGCAAGCTTTAAGAGTAACTGAATGGTCAACATACTGAAATGGTTGAAATAACTACTTTAAGATCAATAAAAGACGCAAGAGGAACTTCAGCTTGAAGAAGATTTGAGATTCTCAACACTTGATTCACGGATAAATACAAGGAACGGGGGGAGAGGTTCATTATGCAACAAACCATGGTATCTAGCTAACAAGGTTACTGTTGAAGTGATAGTGATGCACAATCCAAAGCACGGTCATAAAATATTATAAAAGGAATACGCTATCTGCAATAAAAATTAGGTCAAGCATATATCAAACTCGTGTGTGGCAAGCTACTTTTGGCACTAATAGAGTTTCACTGAAGAACTGACACAGGCACCAGTACAAACAGGGTTATTCATCTCAACTATTGAAAGGGATAAATTGGGGCTCGCAAAATGCTCTGGGGATCATTGGGAAGTAAAGAAATTAAAGAGTCCGATGGCTGGAAATCTAATATGAATAGGAATTGATTGACAATTGGCCATGGAAGCTTATTTGGAAATCTAGACTGCCCCCAAAGATTTCTGGTTTTCTCTGGACTGCCTTGTATGAAGTATGCCTCACCCAAGATAATCTCAGCAAAAGGAAAATTCAGGTTGAAAATGAATGTTACACGTGCCATCAGACATTGCTGGAGAGTGTTAAGCATCTATTTTTGCATTGTGAAGTAGCAACTGGTATTTGGAGTATGTTCTTATCAGTCTTTGGAATTGCCTGGGTCATGCCAAATACTATTAAAGATGCCTATGAGCGCTGGTGTTCTTGGAGAGTGGGGAAATCAATCAAAAAAACATGGTGTGTGGTCCCTGCTGCTGTCTTTTGGAGCATTTGGAATGAAAGAAATCGTAGATGTTTTGATGGGATTTCAACTCCTAATCACAATCTCAAATCCAACTGCTTGATCTTCTTATATAGTTGGTTCAATCAGACCCCTTTAACCACTGCTGATTTCTTTTTGGACTATGTTTGCTCTTTAATTATTTAGTAAATTCTTGTACAAGAGCAAACCCCTTCTTTTGCTGTAATTTTTTTTGCCTTGCATCTTCTTGATGCCTTTTAATGAAAAGTACTTCATCAAAGAAAAAAAAAAAAAGAGCTCCTCTAATCCTTCTGATTTATTATAGTCTGAAAGATGATATCTTAGGCATTGGCACACATAGATAAAATTGATGTGGAAGCTCACATATGGATCTGAAGCAGTATTGGTTTTTCTAGAGCAATTGTTTGACAAATGTGTAAAAGTTTTTGCTTGTCTATCTTAAAAAAAAGTTCACTGTCCTACCTTAGAGGAACAAAGTAGCAGAATGAGAAAAGAAAAATTACAAATAAAAAAGAATAAGTTCAAAGAGGATAGCATGCGCTGCCTGAAAAAATTGATAACAGTGCCCTTTTAAGGTAGAATTTATTAATAAAATAAAGATAAAATTTTATCAATTCATAGTACCAAGATGGTGCATGATAAATCCCCAATTCTAGGCCAAGCACACACAACCACATGGTCTGTCAAACCTACAGGTATGAAATCATAAAAAGTCTATCCTAGGACAATTTCTACAATGCATCTGCATACATGTCTATGATTCAATTTTATTCTCTCCCATGATGTTTAAAGTGGTAAATCAATTTGTTTGGAATGACAGACCACCTCCGTTTTAAACATGTAAAAAAAGAACTACTTTTTCTTCATTCACCCTTCAACCCAGAGAAGATTGCTGTAGAGGAAAATGATCTAACTTCTACTAAAATGCCAATTTGTTCATTTTCCCTACACTTGGTATTTCCAGTAATTCACTAAAATGAAAAATAATTAGCCAGCAAAATATGATACGTGCCAAAGAATTTAAGACTGTTGCATAAAAGCTACCTTTGAACCAGAAGGAAAATGCATTTCAGTAAAGAAAAGGATACGAGAAAGGTATTTAAAATAATCCAAGAGTACCTCAAGAAATGCACAAGGTTCAATGAGATCTGAATTCATACTGAAATGGTAGGCTTTCAAAGGTCCAAAGGCTTTAGCAATCTCCATAAGCTGAAATAGCATCAGGAAAGATCAAAATCACTAGAAAGTACGATATTCCATTGTCTCTTGTTTTAATTAACAAATGGTTTCAATACGTTTTCGGTCTTACCATCTCTGATGAAATAGTTCTTGAAATTCCACCAACAAAAATCTGTGGCATGTATAAAAAAAAGTCTGTTATTTAAAGGGAAAAGGAACTAGAGGAATGGAACAGACTTGAAAAATATGGGAAGAATTACATAGAAGCATCCAACGATAAATAGACAACAAGCGAAATATTGTAAGACCAAATTTCAAAGAACTCCTTGTGGAAACCAAATTAACCAAAAATACACTGAAGGTCACAAATGTGACTCATCAATGAGTTTAAAGGCAAACACCAACAAAGAAGAAAAGCAATCCAAATGTGACGTCCTCACAATCCCACAGGATTCAAATGAGGAATTTTGAACCTCATCTTAACAGTGAGGGAACATTTATGATCAACATCTTAAGAAAATCGAAAGCATACATCATAATCTGTAACCTCACTGTCCAACGTATAATTGGCCTACATGAAATTCTTGCATTGCAGTAGCATAGAGCAGCTTTTGATGAATTTACTCAACAGATGGAACATTGCTCTGTATATGTGAGTCTCGTACAGCAAGGTACATAAAAGTGCAGCACACAGCAGAAATAGTTGGTCTCAATTCTCGAATATGCTGTCCTTTTCTAATTGGATCAAGGAAAGTGTTGATATTAGTTATTATGCCACGCTGCTGTCATACTTACCTCTTTTTCGCACTATAGTTCAAAATCATCTTGAAAGACCGAGTTTCTTGTTTGCCCAAAAAGAAAAATGCAAACAAAAGAAAACACAATTAAGGCTATTAGCTCCCTTCAAAAGTGCTGTCATTCCTTCAAAAGTGCTTTCAATCTTTTCTCTAAGTTAAAGCAACAATACATGTAACATTTTAAAATACCCAAGAAATTCTTTTACAACTATAAAAAACAGAGCTCAAACTCTTGAAAAGTGAACTCTTAATATTTAGTAATAGCAACTATTAAGAAGTCCTGCTAATTCTGATTAGACCAAGCTAACTGAAACTGACAAGACAGGTACTTTTGTACTTTTTCACAAGAAGTAAAGAATGATGGATATTGCAAGTACAAGGACAACACATGGCACAAAGTGAATGTTGCGCTCAGTTCTGACAAGCAAGATTTAAAGTCAAACTCAAATCATTTGTGTTGTTTCAGATGCATACCTTATAAGGTGAATCCTCTACAGTGTTGTCTATCCTATCAGATGCAGCCACTGACTTCTGAGGAACACCAGTCTGCATGAAAATAGCAACTGTCTGAAAACCTGCTACATGAATAATGACCACAGTATACCTCAGAAACTGCATACAAGAGCAGAATAAATCACAGTTTCAACATAAAGAGGTAGCACCACCTTCCTACTACTAAATAGACAATTTAACGCATTAACAAATTTTAGAAAATACAGAGCAACAAATGTTCTCCATTAACGAAACTCCCCTACCATATTTTACTATTTTACTTCATTTGATATTACTCAATTATATATTCTCCTTCCATTTAAGCAGTGGCAACCACTATCCTCATTAGCAAGTGAGTTTCAATTAAACAGATGATCAAGTGAGTTAAAGCATCCTTGGTGCTGAGATATGAGGTGAAGGGTATTGAGGGTATTATAAGAGAAGATCAGGAGGACTCCATATCAATAACATACTAAACATAAAATATACCAAATCTTGGCGCCTATATTGTTGCTAACAACAGTTAAGGGACTATGAAATGGTATCAGGTTCATCAGAAGTTATCTTCCACACTGAACATCCTTCAAGCATTGCATACAAGTCCAACCTCTTCATGCATCCTACTCTTTGACTAGATAAAGACCTTGACGATTCTTTCTGATAAAGATGGGCACCTTGATTTTTACCTCCAAGAACACATTTTACGTGGGGAATTATGTTTGTTGCCTGTCTATTTAATCTTTGATCATAGATCAATAATGGATTTATAGTATGTATTAAGGGGGAAGAGCAACTAAGACAGTCAATTCATACAATAATCAAACTCCAAAAGTCATATAATAAAGAAAAGAAGGAAAGCGAGAACAAAATCAGATTCATTTAACTAAGAATTTTTTTTTTAACCCACAACAATAGCCTTATTTGTACCCACTTAGACCTGCTCATTAAGATGTTAAAAGAAGTACACAACCCATTTCACATAAAGGGGTGCTTGGGTTTGAGTGGTGTACCATTTCTCACATCCTCATATGGAGATTACAATCGAAAGAAATGAAATATTGTTTCCTCCTATTGACTAAGGGTTTTCAGGAATTTTACCAAGTAAACTTGAGTAAACTTTCTTCAGCAAAGTCTATATCAGTGGACACCAGAATTTGATTACTGATAGTTACGTATAATAATCAATAAGAATTGGTAACCGAATTTTAATTCAAACCCCTTTTATCCCAACACTGGCAACCAAATTTTAAATCAAACCGCTTTTGTCCCAACTCAATTTTAGTGCTAGTGGTATCCAGTACTTTTCTTTTTCAAATCACTTTGAACCTGCACAGATTTTAACCCAACTACCCAAATACCAATGAGTTGTCACCTTTTAACCGACGCTGAAATTTGGATAGACTGCATATTGCATAGCTAGAACATATTACATAAGTTAATATGCAAATACTATGACATATTACATAAGTTATTATGCAGAACACCATCAATTTCCCACGCATTCAATACGATATCAGTAAGAAAAAGCAAAAAGGTCAGTCAGAAAGACAAGCACAATCTACAAAGAGTCTCATGGTTATAATTCTTACAGCTACTTCAACGAAGTCTTTTGGGCGTCTGATTTTAAGAATAGAACCAGAGAAAGATCTTCCATCAAAAGTAAGTGCAGTAGAAGCATCCTCAGGGGTTAAAAATTCTAAAAGTGCCTGGCACTTCTCCTTGTGTATCTGCAGCGCAGAAACAGTAAGCAACACGAATCTCCATCCTGCTCAGAACAAGAATACAAGAAGAAAACATACCATACAGCTGATACATGGTTGGGTTCCTTGAATGCGATTAACTCCTGAAGACATCAAAAAATTATTAATCAAGTCCAGAATATCTTTCTCAGAGGCAGAGTTTGGCAAGTTCTCTACATAAAGCCTTCTCATAGGTCGTGTGGCTTGAGTCAGCTGTACGGAATCAATTGCATGTATTGATGATGATAA
The DNA here is from genome assembly GCA_038996855.1 of Solanum aculeatissimum. Lineage (NCBI taxonomy): Eukaryota > Viridiplantae > Streptophyta > Magnoliopsida > Solanales > Solanaceae > Solanum > Solanum aculeatissimum. The sequence goes on from JBCEWC010003287.1 coordinate 28,219, forward strand.
GTAATTATATGAAACACCGACAGCATTTGTTGTGTATGAACTAGCAGGAACCATGCTAGAGAACTGGTGTGTATTTGGTATTACAGACTGCACTGAAGACATAACACTAGAAGGAACAGAAACAGTAACACTGGAACCAGCTGATACAGGTGGTAGATCCCACCAAGCAGCTTTTCGTTCTGGAGAGCGATTAGTTGGGGGAGGAGTTTTAGCAGCAGCCTCTGATTTCCTCTTTCTTGGTGAATAGCCACCAAGACCACTTGTAGATCCTTCATGGCGGTTGGAATGGCTATCTGAACCATTTCTGGATATCTTTTTATCCAAATCATAATGTGATCTTCCAGATTTATCTTTTGAAGAATGAGAGGAAAATTCACCACGCTCTCTGAGATCATGAGATGAATGCTTACGTCCTCTCGGTGAACCAGAACGAGACCTTCTATCGCGTTCTCTATCATTTTCTCGACTTCTTGACCTCCTTCTCTTTGGTCTTTCTTTCTCTAGATGAGCACGAGAAGCTTCCTCTCTTCCAGTAATTTCAGAAACTTTCACTGAACTGTGATTTCTATCAGCATTCTTGTCTCTATTTCTCTCCTCATCACTTTTCCTTCTACCTGATTCAGACTTTTCTTTAGTTCTGTCAGCATGACTATCTCGACGTCCGTGATTTCTTAAATGCCTTTTCTCAGTTTCATTCAGAAGAGCATCATTTCTCTCATCATTATCACTGCGGTGCTTCCTTCTACCTGATTCAGACTTTTCTTTAATTCTGTCAGCATAATTATCTGTCCGTCCATGATTTCTTGAATGCCTTCTATCAGCCTCATAAGCATCACTTCTCTCCTCATCATCAGTTTGGTGCTTCCTTCTTGATTCAGACTTTTCTTGGGTTCTGTCAGCATAACTATCTATCCTTCTGTGATTTCTTGAATGCCTTTTCTCCGCCTCATTCAGAAGAGCATCACTTGGCATTTCTATATCTTTCCTCTTCCTGTATGACCCTCTCCCATCCTTACTAGGAATTTTGTCTTCTCTTCCCTCTTCATGTCTTCCATCAGTCTTATTTGCCGATCTTTCCTTCCGGGCCGAATCTCTTGAATGTCTTTTACCAGTTTCATTTCCATAATCATCAATAAAATCCTGATCTTTCCTTCTCAGGACAAGACAATCTTTATTCATTAACGTCTTCGATTTGATTTCAGATTCTCCACTTTCTCTATGTTTATCCCTAGCATATTTATCAGCCATCATATTATCCTCTGCTGGACTCGGCCCTAACTTCCTAGAAGTTTCCGAATTATGCCTGGAAGCACTAGGTAATGACTCGTAGCGATGTCGCTCAGGTTCCAAACAATCAGTGGTCTTCTTAGGCCTGTCTTCATTACGTGATACACTGTCAGGTCCTGCGAAATTGTTCTTAATGTCCCTTTCCTCTTCTTTACTTTTCCTTCTGAGCATAATTTCATCAAAGCTGAGAGGTCTTGTCCTAGCTGATGTGCCATCACCACTGTCGCCCTTTGATGAACTGTGTTTACCATTCTTATATTTTTGTCGACTGGATCCCATAATACTAACCTACCAAGCAGTTAGCAATATTTCAATCAACTCCTCAGCATTTGGGACACGGAAGGATATATCACCACCTGACTAGATGCAGAAGTCACAGACTCATGGTCCTGCATCAATTCGAAACAGATTCAAAGGACGAAAATAGCTGCACGCAAGGAAAACAAATTCACCATACCTTCTACGCAATTAACCAGGCATCTAATCATAAGAAACAGTAGTGTCATAGTTTTTTAACTCAATTTTGGTGAAATGCCATTCACGATATGTCAAATTATCTATTTCAAAAACTTTCTGTCAACTGCAAAAGTGATACAAGAAAAGACAATTTATCCAACCACATTAACACAAATCTTTGCCCCAAAGTAGTATTCATTCATATTTTAGGCAAAATATTCCGTCTATTTTACTAATGGTTAAGAAAAGCACGTCTGTTGGTCTTGCTCATGTCCCTATCAGGAGAGCTGCTGCACTCTTGATGAAGTGATACCTTCACACCTCGGGCATTATGATGCCTAGTTCGTTGAATGGAAAAAAAATACATAATGTGCATATGGTTGATTGTTTTTTCTTCATGCATAGGTTATTTTTATCATTTTTCTCCCTTAGTAAGATATGAATGGAAAAGATTACACAAAGTGCATATAGTTGATTGTTTTTTCTTCATGTATAGGCATTTTTATCCATTTCTCTCCCTTAGTAAGATACATCTATAGATCTGAAAAGACATCATATTTGGCAAAAGTTGAGGTACCTACGTCATATATATAGCTAGCAAACACCAGAAATGAAAAAATATTACTGCAATACTGTAATAAAGAATCCACCAAAAAGCTCTGCAGCCCCAATTTTTCTCTTAATTAGATTACACAGCTTAACAAGCTGAGAAGCTCGAGTGCCAAGTACACAATTATTTTTTTAAGGGCAATAAAAGACATGTATGACGGAGCCAAAACTCGGGTAAGAACGGTGGGAGGAGATTCAGAGTATTTTTTTTGACAAAGGTAACTGTTCAGTGTATAAATCTTTCAGCACTAAAGGCTGGGATCCAAATTTACATCATA
>JBCEWC010003288.1:0-30843 GCA_038996855.1 Solanum aculeatissimum
AAGTTGAGGGAAGTGTATCAGCGTAGAACCGATAAAATTGAGAAAAAGGGATTTTGGTAATTTTTTAATTTGGTAGGGAATATTTGAAATTACCTAAATATATGTTGTGTATTTTGGTAAAATTTTCAAAAAAAAAAGGGGTTGAATGCAACTACCATCAAGAGGAAGAAAGTCTTTTAACAGGCCTAATTTTTCTATTCGATTCTCTTGGACAAATTTTGAGTATCGTCATGTCATAGAAGAATTCTCTTAAATAGCCACATATTCAATTGTTTAAAGGAAAAATCATGTGGATAAATAAATATATAATAGTTAATTAGCTAATTTAGTTATAGTTTGAATTATTTATGACTCACGGTAAATATTTAACTATAATATTGTTTGAGTTTTGTATAATTCGCGCGATTTATACAAACGCTGTGCGCGAATTAAATTGCATAGCGAAATATACAAACATTGTGAATTGTATAGTGAATTATACAAACATTGTGCACAAAATTGTATAGCGAAATATACAAGCGCTATACAAAAACTACAAATTGTATAGCGAATTATACAAACGTACACTGTTGCACGAATTATACAATTGTTGTTATAACTATTATTATAAAATACAATTATCCAAACCAGAACTAAAGTATAATTAAGATATTTTTAAGTGGTTATATGCGAGAATTCCTCTTTAAAAAAATTAATAATGATATATACAATAACTCATATATAATATATGAATAACCATATACAATCAATAATGTCTAATCGTTATTGTCCACTTAGCTCGATAGAAAAAGTAAATGATGAATTTGATCCTCTTATCAACTTTTTCATATGTTATTTTTTCTTAGCAAATTTTAAATATATACACTAAATTAATTAATTTACAGCAAATATAGTTATATTTTATTTACATAAAAAATAGTCAAAAATTATTTTAAAAAAAATATACAATGACTATATTATATAGTTTGCTAAAAAGCATAAATATACACTGATTATATAATACAGATTACTTATACATGAATTATACATTGAATATACATCATGATAGGCTCAAAAACTGAATATAGTTTGACTATACATAAAATATATATGAATATACAACGAATAATCATTTTTTGAAAATTATTTGAAGTGAATGACCAATAGATAAGCATCCCCCCCCCCCCCCCCCCTTTTTGTTTAGATCCCTTTTGAAAATCTTGGCTCGACAACTGCTTAAATTTGATCCACATCTTATATTGTATGTACATACACACATATATAGGAGTGCTTATTAGGTGATTCGGTTCGATTTTAAATATTACTAATTTATAAATATGTTAAATTGTTACCAAACTGATATTATTACCTATAAATAAACTAATATTATTTTTTTATTCGGGGTATCGATTCATTAAAAATAAAGGTAAAAGATATATCATACTTAGCTCCCATGCCTTACTCTTTCTCTTTTGATCCTATCTTCATAATATATGTAACCTTAAAAGAAGATTGTAATAAAGTTGTATCAGATACTAATTCCAGAATCATCATTTTATGTTCTGTCATATCTTTCTATCTTCCTTTTATGCAATACTCTCACTGTCTTTTATGTGATACAATTTTCTTTTTGATTCGTCTTAAAAAGAATATTTTTTTTAAAAAAAAAATTTACCGTTAATAAAATGATTTTTAGCCATATAAATATCTAAGAATGAGTTTAGACCACAAGTTTTAAAAGTTTTTTTGTTTTCCTTAAACATTGTGTCAAATCAAAGGGTGACACATAAAATTGAACGGAAGGAGTATGCCTTTTCTTCCTTTCTCATTCAGGTAAATTCCGTGTGTATATTGATCCTCAACATATTAATTAAGTCACTACTACTGACAAGAATGGTGGCGAAATAGTAAGTATTGAACTTTTGAGTTTGAATTTTCTTGAATACGCATTGTCTCTGTTAATTTGTTTTAGAGTAATATATTTTAATTTGTGTGTGCCAACAATTTAAATCCCTTACTCACTTTAGTCACATTTTTAATTAAGAAGGGAAAAATAAGTACATTATTGTATATATTATCCTCTTCAAATATTACTTTTGAAATCATACTGAATATATTATTGTCTTAAACACTTTGACTGAATATTCACTCCCTCCTTATATATCATCGTCTTAAACATCTCGACTGAATATCCACCCCACCCCTCCTTATAATTTCATCATCTTTGAGTATCCACTCCTTGTGCCACATTTTCTATATTTTTCTTGTTTTTCATTTATCAAGGGCAACTAGATAAGCACAATAAATGGATGATACCTACTCATAAAAGTCAACTCTTGACTTCCATTCTATAAACATCTAACATGCCAGATGTTTAATTAGTCAACCTTTTTAAATAGTTTCTATCACCTTTGATTTCAACATAATCTTAGTGCTACATGGCTTAAGTCAAAAGATTAGTACCTGTTAAAAGTTCATTGCTTGTTTGATATTTTTATTGGAGTTCTGATTAATTTAAATTTATAGAAATAAGATTTATACTTTTTATTAATAAGTCTCAATTGTCATCTAGTCTAAAATTTTAATATTTTATCGATTCTATCACAAAAAAATTGGTTAATGTACATGTATCAATAATTAAGCTCAGTGAAAAGTGAGAAGAAAAGGAAACTAACAGATTAAATAGTTTGAAATTAAATTAATTTAATATTTTAAATTTAAAAAATTATACAATACAGTAGATTGTAATTATCATCGTGTTAATTTTATAAAAATGTATATTTAAAAATATTAATTCAAATTTATATAGTTTAAATCTCAAAAAATAAAAAATTGCAATATGTAAATATTATTACTGATATTAATAAGGGAGGATGAGAGGAGCATAGCGTCAGCCACGAATGGACCATTTCGCCCTCTACATGCTCTCTTGTTAGTATTATATTATATTATGTGTTTCACGTTAGTCTATAAAATTATATACAAGAAAAACTATATAAAAATGATTATTAAATAATATCTTGAGAAAAATAGTAAACGATAATTTATCTATTGTATATCCTTTTAAGAAAGAACAAAAAGTTTAATCAATATTTTTAAAGTAATACTCTCTTCGTTCTTTTTTAGTTGTCATAGTTTTTTTTTAGAGTCAAACAATATAAATTTTGATCAATATTTTAAGTTACATTTTGCTGATCATATTGATTGAAAAAGAAAATACTTTTATAGTTTTTGAATATTTAAATATTTATTTTAAAATTGTCAAATTAATATAATCTAATTTAGATTTAAAATTTAGTCAAATTAACTCTTAAAAAGTGCAATATGACAATTAAAAAAGAATAAAGAGAGTATATATTAGTACTAAAGAAGTACAACAACAACAAAACACCAATAAAATTTCACAAGTGGGTCTGAGAAACATACTCAATTTTTTTCCTTATATATGATCATCCCGTTGAAGTTGAGAGTAACATTAGTAAAAAAAAAAACTTAACTTTTCCTCGAGTTTTATACTAACAAGAATTTTTAAAATTATTATATTTTTTGATAAATATGACAACTAAATAGGAATAGCGTAGGTAATATTTCGTATGATTAATATTTTTTTTTATTTTTGTCCAAATAAGCTTAATATTATTATGCATGTGAGTGTTGAAATTCGACACTATAAGGCCTTAGGCATAATATATCAATAATTCCTTTGAATTTGCTAATAATTCTCATTTAAACATTCAATAATTTGCTTGTTTCAATCAAACATGTGATAAAGTATTTTCATTAGATTTATTACTCTTTCTGTCTTTTTTTACTTATCTACTATATCAAAAATAGATGTCCATATTTATATTATGAAATCAAGAGATAATTTTACATTAGTTCTCAATTTACCCTTATTATTAAGTATAATTATTTTCCTATTATATTTTTCAAGACATTATATTTATTATATTCAAAAAGTGATTTGATAAAATTACTCCTATTATTTACTGTTTTTTAATCTATATGTCAAGTCAATAATGAACAACTATTATTAGAGAGAGAAAGTATGTGCATATTTCAAGTATGAAGTATCCATTACAAAAATAATTTAATCGCATAAAATATGTCACCTCATTTAATTATACACATCATCTTCAATTGAAACAAGTTAGCGGTTCTACTATTAAGGTTAGTTTGTACAATTAAAAGATGTGACATATTATAAAAATAAATCAAAATTTAAATCAAATGTGCTTGAATAATTTACTTGTTTATTATTTAAAAAATAGATTTTCATTTTACTTAACATTTTTAACATATACAAAAAAAGTCAATTTTTTTTATATATTTTATCTTTAACATTAATTACCTATTATTTAGGTGATTTTCAAAATTTATATATACATGTCAATTATTTTTTTAATAAATATCAAAATTACATCATTTAATAAAAGTAATGTGATAAAATAGACATGTTAATTATTATTTTTAATAAACATATTAAATGTAAATACAATAAGTAAAATAATCAAATAAAATATATTAATATGTGTTCAAATGCCAATTAAAATAATTCTATTTCAAGTATTATTTTATTATATAAGTGTGAGTTGGGATAGCCAAACATGCAGTTCTCCATCGATATGGTTGTTTGAGATATTTGTTTCCTCTTTTATATTATATGGGGTCTATAAAAATATTTTGTTGACTTTTTAATTTAATCTTTTTAAGACAATTGCTTACTTCAAATATGATTCTACAGTATTATCTCTAATTTTCTCAATTGTTTCAACTGTAATTTTACTATATCACCCCGATCAGTTATTTTAAGTAAAGTAAATACTGAAATTAGGATATATATAAATTCCTTTTTAAACTGAACAAATAAAATTAAATAATTATTTTAATATCATTCCATGAGTATATTTGTGTCAAAAAGAAAGTACTACAAATACACATACAAAAATTTAAAATCACTTAATCATTAAATTTAAAATTTAATCAATATTAATAATATTCATTGGAAATTAATTTTACACTTAATGAGAAAATTTAATAGCATTTAGTTACATCATTAAAAAATAAATTTACGAACAGGCAAGCAAGCAGCTCCCCGTCAACATGTCTGGTTGAGTTGTTTGCTTTCTCTTATACATTATACGGGGTCCATAAAAATATTTCATGAATTTTTTTATTTAATCTTTTAAAAGCAACTGTTTATTTCAACTACGATTTTAATAAATAATTTTCCCGGTTACTTCAACTACGATTTTAATAAATAATTTTCCCGGTTACTTCAACTACGATTTCACTATGTCACCTCGTTAAAATATTTTAAGTTAGGTAAATACTGAAATTAAGATAAAACAATTTTTTCTTTAAATTGGACAAATAAAATTAAATAACTATTTTAATATCTTTTCGTGATGATATTTGTGTCAAAAAGAAAATACTATAAATATATATATAAAAATTTTAATTCACTTAAATCATTAAACTTAAAATTTAATCAATATTAATAATATTTATTGAATATTAATTTTACACTTGATAAAAAAAATTTAATAATATTTAATTATATTATTAAAAATAAATTTATGAATAACTAGCGAGCATAATTGATTTTAATAAAATTTAGTGATAAATTCGAAAAATGGTCATGTGGGATGTATTAAGCCTAAGTTATTACAACTTAAAAATGCTTCCAAACCCCAAAGTGACAGGTGGAGAGAAAGAGTGAGAACTGAATGCTACAGTTACACGGGCGTTGTCGTACCAACATCTCATTTTATACGGCGTTAGAAAGGCAACGTGTCAAATGAAGTGAGTAACAGTTTTTTTTTCCTCTCAATATCCAGAGCGCATAGAACTCCGACTAAATTCGTATCATGCACTGTAAAATTTCTTTAAAAGTGACAGTTCCAAAATTTTTTTTTTTCATACATAGAACTTAAATCCATGATTTCTAATTAAGGATGAAACAGTTTCACTGTCATCACAATCCAAATTGGTAAGTGAGTAACAGTTATGTTCATGTAACCTGCCCTTTGAGATTTTAAAAAGATTTTATTTTATTTGAAAATACAAAAAGTTCCAAAAAGGCAAAGGGAAAGAGCAAAATATACGTCACCCCACCGACTGATTGGGACTTTGTTTTCATCTATATGTATTTATCTCTCTTTATTTTTATTTTATATTATATATATTTACAATACAAGTTTCAACCCAACAGTTTTTACCTCAACTAGTTTTTAATACATGTTCTGTACGTGTTTTGTGTAAATTTTTACCATGATTAATTTTTTTTAAAAATGAATATGTAATTAGTAATAAAATATAATAATTATAAATAAATTCTTAAAAGTATGATAAAAAGTTTTTTACTCTCCGTCTTTGAGGGCTGGTTACATCGGGTGTCTCCTACAAGGCGGCCTTAGAGTCGTCATTGTTCATTAGACAAAGTCCACGTGTTGTGCATCTCTGGTGTTGCTCGTGGGGAGAGTGATGCGGGAAAGTAGGATCCTCTCACCTGTGCTCATTTTCGTTTTAGAAGTCAGATTAATTTTCAATTGGTGCTCAACATAAGGGTTTCAAACCTCTTAAAGACGAGACAGATTTAACGCTACACATCAAATAAGGAGAGTATTTTAATATTTAGAATTAATTTTTTTTAAGCAATCAACTACAAATTTTGAACTTTAGTCAGTAATTATCAAACTTTCAACAAAGTCACAAATAACTAATTTGACAATGAAAGATTAATAAAAGAAAAAAATTAAAGAAGTCCAATAGAGAGACGCACACAAAAGAAAGTAGAGAAGAATAAAAAAAATACATAATATATATCTTTTTTGGATTTTAACTATCTACACTACTATAAAAGCATGAATAAAAATAGTGGTTGATCAAAACATTCACTAAAAGCTTATTTACTTATTTGCCCTTTTATGTTAAAATTTTCTAAATCTAAAAAATTTCTAATGGATATAAATGTAATTTTGTACTAAAACTAAACAAAACATATTTCTATTAAGACTAAGTTTATTGCATGATACATATTATCTTATTAATAATAGGAGCTAAACATTAAATCTTTTTCAAGTAAACTAGGATTAGAAATTTTTTCCACGTTTTATAATATTGATTGACCAAATATTCATTAAATATTGAACGACTACATCCTTAATGAGTAAATATTTAATAATTATAATTTTAATTAATTTCAAAGTCCTACATATTTGCATGATATTTAAATAACAATCATTTAAAGAAAATAGTAAATGATAATGTTGTCTAATATAGAAAAATAGCAAAATATAATTTTATCTATTATAGAGTTTTTTCAATATAGGGCAAAATGTTTAATCATCAATTCAATACGATACAATCTCTCATCATTGACCTTTTTTCTAAATTCAAAATGATTCGAGATTCAACTACTGAATTCCGAATCGGATCGAGGTCGAATCTCAATTTGAGTTCAAATCTTGAGTAAAAAATTGAGATATAAATCCTGGATGTGGTGTCGATTTTGGGTCTCGATTTATGTACTAGAGTGGGATTTCATGTTGAATTTTAGATAGAGATTTGAGGTCGGGTCTTAGGTCAAATATCAGAGTGGATTTTTAATCGTGTCGGGGTCAAAGATTGGATTTTGATTCAAAAGTCAAATCTCATAATCGGGTCCTGATTCAAACTTGAATCTTGAATTGAGAGTTGAAGTCGATCAGGTCCTAGGTAGAAATTTAGGATTGGATCCTAGGTCGGGAGTCAAGAGTAAAGTTCGAATGTTGAGGTCAAAACACTATTCAAGTTAGGTACAAAGGCAGATGTCGGTGTTAGATCTTGAGTTAGAATTTCGGCTAGGCCAAAAATCGAAAGTCGGATTGGGTCTCATGTTGGATGTCAGGATGGGATGGAGCTAGTGAGATTTCAATTTGAAAGTAGAGTGTAGCGTCGAATCCTGAATTAAAAGTTGGGTCCCAATTCAAAATTTAGATTAGGTCCTACGATAGGAATTAGTGTCAAAAATTGGGTTCTGAATCAATATATGGTGTCAGGTGTCGAGGTTGAGTTTTGAGTCAGGTTTAGGATCAAATATCGATATTAGATCTCAGATTAGAAGTCGGATCTTGGGTCGAGTTTTGGGACAAGTGTTGGATCAAATTTTGAGTGGGGAGTCGAGATCGAGTCTTGATTTGAAAGTTGAGTCCTGATTTAGGTGTCGTATGTTCATGTTGAATATCGGGGTTGAGTCCCAAATTAGATATCGAGATGAGATTCTATATTAGTCATTAGGATTTTTTGTATGATGATTGATATGGAATAACGTGCAAAGCGCATTAATAAACACTAGTAACAATATAAACGGGAAAAAAATATAGAATTAATACATGATTTTTCAATTTTTATGGCCACTTTCTTTCATAACCAATCAAAATTTAAGAATTTTTTTTATTGAGTTAAACTAAAGCATTACAATTGTGATATAAGTATTTAACTAATTTAACTATAGAATGAAAATGATAATTTTGAATAGTGATTTTATGAAACAAAAAAGATGGATTTACATAGATTAAAATAAAGAAATACCAAAAGATAATTAAATATTTTAATTAAATGATTGAAGGTCATGAATATGACAAGATGAGAGTTATGAGTGTAAAAAGCAACAATTGAACAAGTACATGTTGGTTTGGTTACGAAGATGAATATTTAAAGAAAATTAAAAATAAAAATAATTAATAAATATATAAAGAAAGGATAGTAAAAGAATTTATTTAAAATAAATTAAACTTAACAACTCTTGTAAAAACGTACCTATAGAAGATAAGAGATTTTGTAGTTTTGTACACGTTTAAAATATTTACATTTTGTTTTCATCATAAAGGACAATATTTTATCCATATAAATTATAATTATGAAAAATGTTATGGAAAAAGAAGAGTTGAATAATTTATGTAGAGATTTTTAAGATTATTAATTTAAGCTAAATGTAATTATTATTATCATTATTATATAAATATGAATAATAGATGATAAATACTATGAATGTTCAAAATTAAATCGAAATCGATTATTTGAACTGAAAAAAGATTATTGATTTATCAATGATAGATTATTGATTTGGCAATTTCGGTAACGGTTTAATTTTTTTTATTATTGAGTTATTGGTTCTTAACGATTTTAGGTTTTTTCTTAATTGGTTAATCGATAACACGATAGTAAATTAAATAATTATATTTTTACTATTTAGTATATACAGTCCTTGACAGTTGTTTGCTTTTATTTTTTATTGTCTCAAATTCTCAATAATTTTACAATATGGCAGTGTTTGCTTTTGAACAAAATACAATGTGGCAACTCATATGTATAGTTCATTGGTTTGTCACTTTGTTAAAAAGTAATTTTCAATAAAAATAATTGTGTCAAATCTTAACAATTAATAACTGATAAGTCAATATCTTAATAGTCCTATAACGAGTTAACATATTTACAAACTAATAAGTTAAGCCAATAAATTTCAAAGTCAAATCGAACCAATTGGACGTTACATTTTATTAGTTATGTATTTATATAATTGAAATATTATAAACACAAAAGTATATTAACGTTGAAATTGAGAAAGTGTTAGATCTAGATGTAATGTATGGTAATTAAACTTAATGCATGTATGCTATGAAATAGATACACGTTCATATAAAGAGTGTAAAACAATGATACATAAATGCATTTTTATATCAAATACATGTATAATACTTAAAATTTAATTGTAAAAGTCATATATTTGAAAATGTGATATCCTCCTACGTATATTTAACTTATGTTTGAACACATGATCTGAAGTCACAATTTCAAATTAGCATTTAGACATGTAATCCGGGATCATGATTTTAAATTCAAGCTCTCTAAAAACTATGATTTGATATAGATATTAAATTTATCAACATATGTCTTATAATATTCGAATATCTTGTTTATGAACAATAGCGTACTTATTTGATAATATTATATAAAAATTGTTAATTTTTTTTTATAATTTCACAATTTAGGAAAAAATTATGTGTGCAAATAAAAATACAATTCCAAAAATTAAAATTGCATTTTAAAACAATTTCAATTTCACATCATTGTGATTTGATGTCATGATTTATATAACATGTTAAAATTGGCTCTTAATTAATTATATTCACTTGGTGACCAAAGCTAAAATTATCTTTGGTTATAAGTAGTCCCTTGCCAAAGAGAAACAAATCAAACACTTTAGTCACATCTCCTCTCTGCTCCTACACCCTCCTTGCTCTGCTTTATTCCAAACAAAACAAAGCTAAGAAAAAGCTAGTCTTTTAGGTTCTTGATCTTGACCATCATCCCTCTTTTGTGTTCTTACACTCTTATCTTTGTGTTGAGTTTGTAAGCAAGGGTGATGATGTTTATGGTGATCAGCAGTAGGTGCTCTCACACTTCCCACATCACTGAAATCATAATCACAAGCTTCTTTCGCCACAAGCTGTAGATCTCTACTGTATCCCACATAGTATATAGTTTTAATATAAGAAAAAAAAGAAGATTTAAAAGGGGTATTTATCAAGAACCCCAAATTCTTGATTACATAAGGAAGCACAGGCGGTTATGGGTGTTTCTTGAAAAGATCTCAGTTTTATAATATAAGAAACATTTGTAGAATTCGAAGCTATGATGGCTCCAGGGATGCTCTACGGTGGTGCTTCTAATTTCGATGGCGTTTTTACTCAGAAACAGAGGGATATGTTTTCTTCTTCTACTGCGACAAAAGAGCATCTTGGTTCTCTTTTTGCCCCTGCCTGTTCTTCTTTTTTGGGTATATACAAATTTCTTACTCCTATTTTTCTTCTAGCGTTGACTTTGTTTTCTCTTTGGTTTCTGAATGAATATTTTTATTTGGTTAATATTGTTATAAGTGGAAATCTTATTTGTATATTGAATTGAATTACTCCGTCGGATAATTATAATTTTTTGTGATTTTGGGTTTCTGATTATCATTTGTGGTTTACAGTTCCTTGTATATATATGCTCCACACATACTTGCTTCATGTTTTCCTCTTAGTTACTGCTTTGAATTGCTTGAGTTCAGGGTCTCTCTTCCTCGCAGAGGCAGGGATAAGGTTTGCGTACACGCTATCTCTTTAGACCCTCATCGATGGGCCATTTGGTTGATTGGCCTAGGATAAGTGTTAGTTAAGTTATGAAATTGAATTTGCATAGCAAATTGTAATAGAAAGAAGCGAGGAACTGATGGTGTATAGAAATGATCTCTTGATATAAAGAATACTAGAAAGTCTTCTATTAATTTTAAATGGAACTGAGTTTGGTCAAAATTGGCACCTTGATAGTAATTCGTTCTGTGGGTATTTTTATCTATCAGGATCCAGTTCAATGGTCAGTTTCCGCAGTGGTAATGGAGGGAAGAGGTCATTCTATGACTCATTCGATCAGGATGACAATGAAGTTGATGAATTGGGGGAATATTTTCATCAAGCGGAGAAGAAGAGGCGACTTACAGACAACCAAGTTCAGTTTCTTGAGAAGAGTTTCGGGGAAGAGAACAAACTTGAACCTGAAAGAAAAGTTCAGCTTGCTAAAGAACTCGGTCTGCAGCCTCGCCAAATTGCAATTTGGTTTCAGAATCGTCGTGCACGATGGAAGACTAAGCAGCTCGAGAAAGATTATGATGAACTGAGGAATAGATATGACTCTCTGAAATCAAATTACAATAATCTTCTCAAGGAGAAAGAAGATCTTCGAGCTGAAGTAAGGACATTTATTTTTTATTTGTATTATAGGGGTAATTAAATGTAATTTCATTTTCGTGAGCTCGTAGAGTATGCTTATATTGATGGTTCAATCCTTGATTCAGATTTTCCAGCTCACCAGTAAGCTGCTTGTCAAAGAGAAAGGAAATGGGCAATTGGCTTTGTGCGATATGCAGAAACACTCTGATGCATTGACAAAAGAAACCGTGGCTGATCCAATTGCAAGAGTAGAAATGTCCAATGTACCAGCTCGGGTTGTTAAGCACCAGCAGGAAGATTTAAGCTCCACTAAGAGCGATGTCTTCGACTCAGAGAGCCCACATTACACTGGTGGGGTGCATTCCTCAGTCATAGACCAGGGCGATTCTGCTCGTGTATTTGAAACTGAGCAGTCAGATTTATCTCAGGATGATGATGAAAACTTCAGCAAGACTATGCTTTCTACTGCAAACCTGCTTGGCAAAGCCGCGGATGATGATTATCCTGCGACATCTTCAAATTTGAGCTACTTTGGATTTCCAGTTGAAGACCAAGGTTTTGGTTTCTGGACTTATTAAGTTAATAATGGTTGTATTTAGTAGTAATGCGGAATACTGTTTTATTGTGTCTAGTAATGTCATATAGTTGGAGACATTTTGTATAGAAGAATATTTCTGTATTAAATAAAGTCCTATGTATGTGTCCAGAACCCAAATGAGGTGATGGGTTCTGGTCACAAAACAGTTGGGAACTATGGCTATTGCGCTTTGACAACCTGTTGTTGTGAAGGATGCAGCTGGTGCTTTATGTTGTGAAATATAGCTTTCTTTTTCAATTAGGAGATCATGTTTTTCTGAAATCCACACTATTAGAGTCACTGTTTTGGCAAAAAGCTGGAGTCACCATAAGGCACATTGAGAAAATGTCTTAAATATCCGCAAGTTTAGATCATTCTTATTCTTGCCAATAGTTTTGGCTCAAATATTATATAAAGTGAAGGTCCCTATTCGCCTTTGTGGTTTACGATAGGTTTAACTTTTTGCCTTGGGGCAATATGAATTACACAAAGAATTCACTCATTTCCACCGATCCTCGACCAATTTGACTTCACAACATCCTACTCCATATATTTCCTCCACCTCTAATCACCTATTAGCGGTCACGCCCCTCATGTCCAAAACATTTCTCGTTCATCAGAGACGAATTTAGCATATACAGGTTCTACAACAAACTCTAGTTAATATACAATAAATAATTAAATCCACATTTTAATATTTAGTAAATTTCTGTATACATATACAAGATAGCTCAGATTCACCACATGCAACACGAGATGATGGATCTGTACTATTGAAGATTATGGAAAGAAGAGATTTATAAACTTGTACAAGGACATGATAAGTCAAAAGGAATAAGTGCAATGAAACAAGAAGCAACAACAGTTGGGTGGATATTACTGGTGCCAGAGGACTAATCAAAGGAGAACTTGTCAAACAGTAATTGTAGGGTCCTTAATTAATTCTTCAAGTCTCTCAAAGGATCATTATCTTTTGGATTAATATACCTAGCTTTAACCTTATTTATTCAACAAAATTGACTTATTCTTCTTTGGACAGACATTCAAAATAAGGCTAAACAAATACAAAAAGACGTTTTGGGGTTCAGAATCGCCCTACACCTGGTCCAAAAGACATAAACTATTTCACTAACAAACAATACAATGGAAGAATAATTAATGTAACACCAAAAAAAAACATATCTTACGTCACTTGAGATCATTAAATAGAAACTCATAAATTTTAAATCGTGATAATTAAACTTGTACATCTTTGATGACATTGATCGTAGACCTATTCCTACTTACAAAAACAAAAAAATATTAGACTAGTTTGGCAGTTGAAATAAAAATTGATAATGCTCACTCTATAAAAAAAAAAATTACAAGCACTTATTAAAGAATGATAAGCTAACCAATTATGACAAATATACTACAAGGTCATGAAGGAGAATTAAATTACTTTGTAGATTTTAATATTTGAAAGTACAATGTTTATACTTAAATATGTGTTTCATGAGTAGGATATCACCACAAGTAAACTGATTATCACTTATGAATTAAATAAATTAGTGGCTAATAAGCACTTACCGTAGGTGGTTGAGCAAAAAGGAAGAAACTTTTTAATTAATTTCATTTCTATTTTGCTTCTCTAAGCTGAGGCAGGAACTCATATTAAACTCAACTAACACCAAGGAAAAAAAATCATTTAACTTTTGAACGTTGAAAAAGCTTTTAAGGTTCCTTATGAACAAGCAAACCTTTTATTTTAAATCATAATAAGATGGTTCATTTTATAAATTTTTAATAAAAACTTAAAATCACTTTTTTTGCAAATATGGAACGCACACCACCTAATTATCTGAACACGCTTTTCATTTTTTTAAATAAAAATCTTTTTCGAAAACCTTTTTCCAAAATAAATTAGTCAAAAGTACTTCAAAGATTAATGTCCACAAACCCCTTTCAATTTTGCACCCCAGAGCATTAGAAAAAATAATAATAAAGTTGCTGATTTCTAAGGTAACGTGTGTAAGAACAAGGCATCAGTGCAATGATAAGACTGCTTCACATTTAAGTAGAGGTCTCAGATTCGAGTCAGATATGAAGAAAATTAACGTCATCTTCGAATGAGCCAAACAATGCATGATCTGAATTTAGTCAAAGCTCCAATATAAGCTTCGTGGAAATTAAACTAACAAAAGAAAGGCATCGCCCTTAATTGAAAACTTTGAATTAAATTTTCTTAATTTTTTTTGTCTTTAATATATTATTATTAATGGAATAAATGTGAATTAGTCACACTAGTTGGCTACTAGTTAGACTATACTCTTAAAAAAATAGTTATTTATTAACAAAAAAAAGGTTGATGTTGTTGTCAAGATGATCGTAATTAAAACCGTGCTTAGCACTAATTAAACCACTTACATCAATCAACTATCATGACAACCCCACGAAGCAAAGAAACTCCAATATATACTAGTGTGGGTCCTTCTCTAATTTGTATTTATGCCTTTTATGTGGCAATTGGCACTAATCTAAAAATTATGCTTATACATGTACGGTCTAAAAGTTCATTGGCCCCATACCCCAAAATTTCTTCTCTTTACTTTTGAATATTGATGCTGAAATTTCCTTTTTTAAATATATTGAGAAAATGAGATCTCTTGTCCTTTTATGATTTGAATAAAAGGGATTCTTTTAGATTTCTTCTACTCTTGTTATCTAATTTTATACGAGATGTTAATGAAAAAAGAATTTATTTTTAAAAGAATTGTGGTCTAAAATTGTATGGGTGTAAGTCATTTGATTAAAGGGAAAAAAGAGAATTTTAAAGTTATATTTTTCTAAGATCTCTATAATAAAGATTTTTGCAAAATAAAAAAAATCATAAAATTAAAAGAAATTTATGATAAGTAAAAATCCATTTTTCTAAAATATATCTGGTATGTACAGTTTAATTTTATATATATATAGAGAGAGAGAATTTCCAAACTTCCCCCTTATTGGACTCCCAATTAGAAGTTAGAATTGCTTTGAACACTTATTATTAGAGACTTTTCAAACCTCCCCATTATAAATTATGAATCAAGATTATATATTATTTTATATGCAATAAAAGATAAAATAATTAAATTTATCATAATTAATCTCTCCATTGCTGATATTTATATAGCTCTAATTGACAATCAAACAACTCTTTATTTTATAACGTGAATGCATAAATTAAAAGCAAACCACTAATTAAACCTTCTAGCTTTGAGCTTTAAGGCCATGCATAGAGACACAAAAGTTTTCAAATTAAATTATATGTTGCTTTGAGTTCACTTTGTTAGTTATATAATTAAAAAAAACTTGAAATTTTATCAAAAGTAATGGCCCATGATTCACATTTCACATGCATTCGACACACTAGGCTATAAAGGCCAAAAAGCAAATTTGAACTTTTCATTTATTTTTTTAGCCCCTTTTCCCACCTGGCTGCTCCTGGCCACCATGGGCGGAATTACCTACAAGTAAACGAATATCGGTCAAAAATTACATTGTATATTATAATTTTGGCTTTGCCTTCTGTTGTAGCTCTCTCTCTGGCTGGATCAACCTTTAAAAGGAAAAATAAACATCTGTTGTGTATCAATCATTGCTTCAAAAGCTACCGTCTTTGAACAAAAAGAATAAAGTGTAATATGGAGTAATTATTATGATAAGTTTGTAATCCATCTAACTTTCTTTCAACATCAGTATATATCCATTATCCTATCAGGTTCATAATAAGAGATTTACTAGCCTTTCAGAGCAAAAAATAATAATAAAATCAAGAAGGTAATTTCTAATTGATCCAAATAAATTTCTAAAACCTCTTTCAAATACTTCTAAATTACGTTTTCCTGTGAGTATATTTTGAGTAGTTATTTTAGTCAAATAATTTAAAATGGAGGGATATATACTCCCTTTGTTTATTTTTACTAGTCATTGTTTCACTTTTCGAGATTAACTTAACTAAACTTTAAAACTAAATTGAAATATTTAATTTCTAAACTATAGATTGTTGAAAACTATACGCTATAAGTTGCAAACTTTCTTATATTCATATGATGAAAAAATAAATTTTAAAATATTGGTCAACGTTCATGTAGTTTGACCTTGAAAAGTGAAATAGTAACAAGTATAAAAATGATTCCCTTTCTCATTAGAAAAAAAAGTCTACAGATTTTGGGATAGTGACACTTGTTAATAACATTTAATATATAGTAAAGGAATACCATGGCAACAATTTCCAGAATGATATGTTATTCACAAATACAATCTGTGGGTTGATGAATCATATGATTTTATTCACAAATATACCATTGAATCCGTTTCTTGCAGAATGGATTCCACCAAAAATAGGCAGCGCAGTTCACGTCAGAATTTGACATTCTCTTTTAGGTAACACACAATCTCTTGCTGCAATCATTGTCAAAAATTGTATGAGGCGGCAAAGACTCATTCACTCAAACAATAAGTCACACTTAACAAAAATAACATAGTGGCCCAATATTGGGTAAACCAACGAGTGAACCTTGAATCTAACTCAAACTAAAACTCAATTCATGACATACAAATTGTTTAATACAACTACTCCCTCCATTCAACTCTGCTTGACATTATTATTTTATTCATTCATTTAACAACATAATCGTTATGATATGTTTAAAACAACAGGGTCTTATAGCAAGATAATAATTTCAAAATTCTATATTTCTTTCTTAAATCCGCATCAAGTAAAATTATGTCAGGGAGTACTTAACATACTATCCTTCATTTAGATGAGCAGTTAAAAAAGGTTGAGAGAGGAAGCAAAACTTACAATTAAACAGAGAAGAATGCATCCAGCAGCTCCAGGGAACAGAGCATACCAATAGTTGAGCTGATGCAACTTAGCTCCATCAATGAACAATAGAGGCAAACTTGCAGCTACCACACATTACACTAATTTAGCACATCAACTTCGAATTTACAGAGTTACAATGATGAAAATTTGCTAACTAATTTACCAGGAGGATGAACAGAGCGAGTATAAATCATGAACGCCATGGCAGCAGAAAGGGCTGTGCTTCGAGCTAGCCAACCTGGGCCCAATATTGTAAATGCCAATACACCAATCGCTGCACAACCAATTTGTGCCATAAACATGTTGTACTTCTGCATATTCACATCACATAATTTCAAAAAGTTAATTTCTTAAACGATCATTCAACTAATAGTTCTTATTTTGAAAAATCGTTCAATTTTGTTTTCTAACAAACAAGATACCAAACTATTGTCATTTCATCTATAAGCTCTCACTCAATTGTTATTATTTTTCTTTTACTTTTACTTAATTAGAGAAATTTTGTTTTTATTTCTCTTTTTTTCTTGAAATGGTTGTTAAGACGCACTAAGAGATTATTTGGTTAGAAACAAATTATGCAGAAATTAATAAGGCAGGCATGGTAGGAATGATTACTATACAGTTTTTGTCTCTTGTAGTATGGATAGTTTAAAATGTGTTTGTCTATTTTAAAAAAAAGGGATTTGTTAATACGTTAGGTTATTTTGGTCATATTAAAGGCTTTAAAGTTTAATCCATGGTTTACTAAATATAATCTGTCCATTTTTCTTAAACTTTTTATCTTGCATAAAATAATACAATACATAGTTTGATGCATAACTTATGTAAATATTATTTATGTTACCAACGAAAATGTCATCCAGGTAGTGTATAAGTAATGGTGAATTTTATGCAAATCTAAAAAATGTAACAAAACATTTTTAACTCCATTCATTCACTTTAATTTATCTGTCCACATATTAACAATACATTTTTACTATTTCTTATCATTTTGAGCATCATGTTTTATTTGAACGTTAATTGCTTATTCTCCAAAATATTTTTCATGGCCTAAACAAAACATCAATATATTGATATAAATATTATGATAAAATTATTATATATATCAATTATTAATTTTTAAAGAATCTGCAAAAGTTTAAAGTGGATAAAAAAATAAAAATAAAGGGAGTATTACTTGTGCTTAATTTTATGGAGGCGCTATTACTCTTTATACTTGAAACTAGACCAATGTTAGTTGGGTCATTTTGATCCGATTCACTTTCTTACCCTTTAGTACAAAATGTGTGTGATCAGAAATACATCTTTTATAGCCAAACGAAACTATGGCCTTACTGAACTTCTCAAACCACGCCCTCAGGGATTGCTTCAATCCATATAGGACTTTCACAATTGTTTTTATGAAATCGTAGTCTGCTACGGCAACCTCCTTATGCATGGACATAGAGACAACTAAAGGAATCTGAAAAAGAAGTCCCTCAAGCTTGCCCGATCTGCTTAATTGAGACCTTATAATGCAATCGCATTCTCTGTTCCAATTGTTATTTCCTGATTTATCCACTAAGTCAGTCTGGTTAGTTTGTTGCACCTAGTTTTGGTGTAGCAGCTATATTTTGCATCCGTTTGGTTTAAATACAAGTTATTAAGGGGTTAGATATGTATTTCATTCTATAATCAGAATTATAATGCGTGGACCATTATTGTAGGGCTTAATGCAATGAATATTTGTTTCCGAATGTTTGGTTTATTGCATTAAAGGAATTATTTTGTAGATCATGTGGATGATTTGCTTTTTAGTTTATTTAATTTATGTATTCCTTATACTCATATTCTTATTTATTTATTAGGACAATCAAAGTAACACCAAGCAATGTTTAAAAGAATGTTGAATTTTATAACACGATAAATTTCCCCAGCCAACCAAATAATGCATAGCATAATGCTAAATATGAGCCAATGATTTACTTCTTTATCTCATTGTATGTAGCATTCTTTTTTTTTAGTCTGTCCCAAAGATAATATCATCATACTCTAATTGAAAATAAATTAACTTTAAAATTTTCTTTTTATCCTTAACGAAATTATTATGAGTCACACAAGTATCTAAGAATAATATTAAACCATAAGTTTCTTAAATACTATGTCAAGTCAAAGGATGTCACATAAAATAGGACGATGAGATTAATTTTTATCGAAAAATGATAAAATTGAATCTTGATAAGCACAATTAAGACATTCAATTGGTTGGAGAGACAAAGCAATACTCTATGCCAAGGAACCAATTAACATGTCCCTTAAAGGCCAAATTTAAATTATGAAAGAGAAGCTGCAGAGCAAAAAGAAGTTTTACTTTTCTTTCTTCTTTTTGGCATATCCGAACAAACAGAGCTAAGCAATGTTGGATTATATATATTCTAATCTGAGTAATTTATAAACCAGAAAATGCACAAGCCACGAGAAAGACACTCAAGGATCGTACAGAAACTGAACCAAAGCGTTTTAAAATGGAGAATCCAATCAATGCTAGTAAGAGAAAATTAAAAAACATTAAAAGGTACATAGTACTACTTGATACTGCTAACCAAATTAACAACTTTTCTACTGTTTTTGATATCTTTTTCCGGAAGACCACGACAAGATGAGAAAAAACACAACTAGTGGTTCCTGTTTTCACGTTATGAATCCAAAGATCGTTCATGTTTGAAATGTCAGGGACAGAGCCAATAGCGGTTCGGCAGAATTGAAAATTTATACTATTTATATATGAATAAAATTATAGTTTTATGTATATATAGTCAATACTAAATTTCCTGCTTCTTGGGTATACCTCTTTGTAAAATTAGGTTTTAGATCTTAACTTTCACCCCAAAAGCTAGCTCAAACATAGGAAGATTGTCAAAACTTGTATGTAGACAATTTTATTTTCAGGGGCCTAACATTGGATGAGATGGGTGTTGATCTGACACCATCTAAAATTAGATTTTGAGCCTAACTTTCATCGCAAAAGCTAGCTCAAAGGGAGAAGGATTACCAAAACCTTACAAAGAGTTCACTCATTTCATTAACCACCAATGTAAAACTTTTATCATTTCAACATTCTTCATATGCAAGTGGTTGATTCCTACGAGACTTCTCATTTGTTTATTCAAACTTGATTCTTTTCCCTCAGAGGCAAGTGTGCAGTTGACTTAGTTGGGGCAGGCGGGCACAAAGCTTCCCACGTTAGAAAATTTAAGCAGTCTACCCTAATAAAAGCATGAGTGGCCTGCGAGACTCCCCTTGTGCAGTTGACTTAGTTAAAAGCTGAAATTGTTTAGTGGTAATTATATGAACAACATGGATTCTCATGTTAGTTTTGGGTGTTGATTTTTGTATAATATTAGGAAAAGGGAACTTGTTTCGAAACTCATGAGTTCAATTATTACTCCCTGCATTTCAAATTTGCAGTTGACTTAATTTAAATGGGTGTCATATAAAATGGGACAGAGAAAATATTTAAAAGTTTCATTGAAATACTTTTGAAATAGGAAAAGATTTAGAAATAAGTTTTCGAAGGAAAGTCGTTCTTTAAATAGGGATAATTACATCGAGTGACAAATCGGTCATTTCAATTACAAAAAAAAAAGTAGTCATTCAGTATATAGTCATGTATAAAGTGTATCATAATGTATACGTTCATATATAAATAAATTATATTATATACTCAATGTATACTTTTTATGCCTTTTGACAAGCTGTATTGCATAGTTACTGTATATTTTCTATAATTTTTTTTACTTATTTTTATGTAAATTAAGTATGACTATATTTATTATAAATAATTAATTTATCGTATAAATTTGAAACTATTTTTTTTATATGCTAATCACGGGTACGTTGGTCAATTTTCAGAAATAACATAAAATTTAAAGCTACCCTTGTCGCTTGGCCTTTAGATATATGACCATATTTATCTCATGTACATGATCCAATAAAATAAGATACTACGGCTGTAAGTCGTCCAGCTAAAACAATCAGTACCCTTCCCCATTTGCCCCATCCCACCCACCAAATAAACAAAAAAAACTATAGCACTAGGCAAGATATACTTTCAGCAAAGGAATATAACCTCCGTGTTTTTGCTTTTCGAGATGCAAACTATATAAATTCACATTAAATTATTATGTATTTTTTAAAAAATGCTTTTACTTTTATACATTTAAAAAAGGGAGAGAAATTAGAAAGCGTACCCTAGCACCAGGTGAAGAAGGGGTAGCAAAGAGGACAGCACAAACAGCCCCTAGTGGAGCTATAGTCATAGATATCCCTTTCGATGCCAATATTTGGTCCATCTTTCCTAGCATTGCCATTGCCGCAAATGCCCCTACACAGCAAATAAAATAATTACATTTATTTTAACCACATATCAATACTAGATAGCGCTAGTGGTCACCTGCAGAAGGCCAAATAATGTCACTTAGTGGAGGAGCTTTTGAGGTCTTTTCTGGCATCCATCCATCCCATACTGTTGCACCTCCTGCCGATGCTCTTATGGCCAAAGGACTTTTCTTTCTTTTTGTTATTACTCCTCTGTTTGCTTTGTTCAAATCCGAGAAAGATCTGCCAAGGCCTAATACTCTGTTTTCTGTGAAAGAAGAATTGAATACAGAAAATGTCGGTGGCAGCAAAATGCAATGATTAGGGAGATGAATGGCACGGAAATGAAGCTGCCCACTCATTTTATTAGAAAGATTTGTTTTCTAGTTCTAAAAACAATATGGCAGTGACATATGAACAACCATCAACAAGGTGAAATGAACAATTCTGGATTTTGTAGTTTTTGGTTTGGGTGAATTAGGGCGGTTCAACTTAGAACAAAGATACCCCAAGTTGGAATTGGGATGAGACTCTTCAATATATTGAAGGGGCACATGAACCCCCCAAATAGTGGTGGGGTTTCCACCTCAACCAATTTTGTCCCAATTGTCTTTTTTTTTTTTTTTTTTTTTAATTAGACCTGTCCAATAGTGTATTTTTAAGAGTCAATTGAATTATGTTATATTATACCTTTCACTTTTACTTGTCATTTTTGATAAATTAAAAAATTTTAAGTTGATGTCTTCAAAAAATAAATATATTTGAAATTTATTATTAATTAATAGAGAGTAAAATGATAAATTCACTATACCAATTTTTATTTTAATAGATAAGCCAATTTAACATTTTACTAGTAAGTCCAAATGGAGTGAATATTATTTTCACAATAACATCTTAGTTTTTACATATAAAAAAACTTGAAAAGTCTTACTCCCTCCATTCGATATTAGTTATCTATAATTCGTAAATAGTTTTTGTAATTTACTAGTCAATTTCCAATCAAGATAAAATTTTTATAATTAATACATTTTAAAAGTAGATGTAAATTTTGAAAGAGGCTCTTCCGGGCAAATTAATAACTATTTTGCTTATAACTTCTTACGGAACGTGTAAATTAAAGGAGAAGATAGAAAATTTATTATATGAAGCAGAGCGAGAATATCTTTACATTTAAATTAACACATTCAACGTTGAGTCCAAAAAAGGTTAATTTATTCTTACCTGGTGAAGTAGATAGACTTTGATTTAATTTAAATAACAGTATAAAATTAGGTATGGAAAAAAAATACACCGCAAACATATTAAATATAATGATAGTTTAATATTGTGAGTGACCATAAAAGATAATTTCTAAAGGACCCTTGGAGTTTGGGAAAAAGATAAGTAGAGGAAACATATCATTCATTTTCAATTCATGCAAAGGATTATGGGTGACCATGCTCTTATCAGGAAAAACCGCCGTCTTTTCCGGTCCAGCATCCAGGAATGTTTCCTTAATTATTCAACTTGTCACTCAATATTTTACATTGATTTAATTTACTATGGGTAGATATATTAGTTAATCAAACTGTAATTTTCTAATAATTAAGAGCCTAATTTTATGCTCTTTCCCTCCCAATTAACTAGTTACGGGTGTTATTAACTGATTTAATCCGATTTTATTATTATTAAAGAAACAAAGGAACATCAAAATGTAGTTTATCATACGTTAATTACTTGGACATATCGCCACTGCCAAAAGTGCCAACGTTTTCTCTGATTGGACATGCACCGTTATGTGGATTTTTTTCTTTTTAATTGGCACTCTTGTAATAAAATACTTAAAGTAGATGATTTCTCGAGAATGTTTGAAATTTTTTAGTAGTTTAGTCTCAATTCTCTTCTACCGTGAGAGGAGCTGATTGGAATTGTCTAAGCAATTTACATAATCGTAAAGATTTAATTTCTCCCTCTATAAAATTGATAATATTTGACAAACTAATAATGCTTAGAGCACTCGCAAGAACTTGTCTTATTTCTTTCTTTTTTACGACACTTATAAAATAATATCTCTAGAATTTTTTTTATTTTTTTTTACTATTGCACTAGTGTTTTAGAAATAATATATATAGTTGCTGCTAGGAGTGATAAAATTAGACCCCAACTCGCTCAATTCGTCCAACCCATTGAAGTTTGGGCGGATTAATAATCCGTCCATTTATTAGCTCAACCCAATTCATTTCAATCTATTTAAAATTGGATTGATATTTTAATCCGAATTGATTCGAGAGAGATTTTGTCAAAATATTTTCATAATAATGTTTTATATAAGCCAGAATAAAGAAAAATACAATTTAGTTAAATAGAATATTAAAAAAGAACAAATAAAATAAGTAAAACTTAGTAAAAGTTGGGTCGGGTTGAGTCTTGCCCCGCTCTATAACCCATTACTCAATTCACTTTGACTCAACCTATTTTGATTAAAGTCAATTTGAATTGGGTTGGATCTTGATCTATTTATTATCTTAAGGAAAAATTACTTATGCGGATCCTTTTTAATAAATAATTACTAATTTTAGCAATATTTTTTATTTATTACCATTTATAACAATATATAGCAATACTATGATAAATTTGTACTTTGTATTAAAAGTGAATTATAGATTCAATAAAAATTTGCACTTTGTATTAAAAGTGAATTGCAGATTCAATAAAAATCTGCACTTGTATTAAAAGTGAATTATGCATTCAATATAAATGTATTAAAAGTGAATTATGCATTCAATAACTTGTATTAAATATGTTTTATAAATATTTCTCTATAATATGAATTAAATTTGTATTATAAATGTTTTAGAAGTGTTCAGTGAAAATAAATAGTTCTATGTAATATGAATTAAATCTATATTATAAATATATTAGAAGTGTTCAATGAAAATAAATAGTTATCTGTAATATGAATTAAATCTGTATTAGAAGTGTTCAATAAAAATAAATTATTATTACTATAAATGATAAATATTTTCTTAATATGATATATCTATGTAAATTTCTCTCATCTTAATTCATTATCAACCACTCAAATTTAACTCAATCCATTCAGTTGCCATCCCTTTTAACTGTTGCTTCGAGTATCGCTGTTTCTATCAAACATTACAAATTAATTAATTAATGTATTACCGGAATTGAGGTATTTTGACATTTGTTTATTTATTTTTCTTTTCCCATGCAGGTAATGTTATTTTATTTCGAAGCTAAGAAACCACATGCACTTGCTGAATCTTTAGTCCTCATTAATTTAAAAGTTAATGATCAAGAATTATGAATTTGAATATTCAAATTGAGATTTAAATATTTGAATCTGAATAAATATTAGAATATTAAAATATATATTAAGATTTAACTATTAAATAACTAAATTATTTTATTCTTTAAAATATTTAACTGTCTTTATTTAGAAATAGTAAATATTAAATTTACTAAAATAATTATAATCATATCAATAAAATATTTTATAGAATCATATGACAGTTGGTGATGATCATAACTAGTGATACTAGGTAATTAATGGTAAGGTTGTGGGTAGTAATAAGCATTGAAGATGGTCAATAAGGCATGGAGTTAGTTTGTGGGGACGACTTATGGTGCATAATAGTGATAATTAATGATGATGATAAATAATTGTTGATGATGTATAATAATAACTAATGTGATAATTATTGATAATAATTAACCGTGTTATAGTGATTGACATAATAGTGATGATTGTTCCAAAATGGTAATGTTGAGTGATGACCAATATTAGTGAACGCATGAAATCATCTTTAAAAAATTTTAAATAAACAATATGACTTTTCTATAAATCTTAGTCATTTATTCTTTTTCAATCCACATAAAAAACCACATACATTTAATGACTATATACATGAATGATTAAGATTCAACCAAGAAAATATAAAGGCATTTATTGATTGAAATTTAAAATTAAAAATTAAAATGAGGCCTTGTTTGGAATATAAACAGATTTTCTTCGGGATAATTACATAAATAATATATTATATATCAGATATTACTTTTTTTAGGGTATTTTTTTCCTGTTATGATTGATAACATATTTTACCAATAAATTACTCTACCATTTTTTTTTCTTTCTCTTCTTCTCTTTCTCTTTCTTCTCTTTTCTCCTTCGCTTTCTTCTCTTTTCTTTTCTTTGCTGGGCAATGCCCCTTTTTGTTTTTTTTTTAAAATTTGCTTCTCTCTTTTTCTCCTTCCCCATTTAACTCATCATCTTTAATATTATATATTTTTATAATTTTTATTATTTCAATAAATATAATACATTTTCTAATAATGAAAAATAATTAAATTATACTAAAATATTTAAAATTCACGCGTAACACTTATAATATGTATTATTTACTGAATTTAAAACGTATTATAATTATTTATTATTATTTTCTCTTATTAATGATGTTAAAATAATTATTATATTAAAAATATATTACATATATTCTCCACGTGCATTAAAAAAATTCTATAATACATATGAAGTACTCCCTCCGTCCAACTTTACTTGGCCCCTTTTGAATAGACACAAGGATTAAGAAGTAGTAAATGATAGGGGTAGTTTTACCAAATCACCTTTTGAATATAATTAATACAATGCATTGAAAAATGTAATAGGGAAAAAACTATAATAAATGACAAGGGTAAATTAGGAACTAAGTGTAAAATTATCTATTGATTTCATTAACTGGACAAGTATTGTTGGACATCCTAAAATAGTATAAGGGTCAAGTAAAGATGGACAGAGGGAGTATCAAATTCAAAATGTATTACAATTGTAGTTATTTATTTATTTATTTTTATTATTAGTGTTAAAAAATATTATATATGAATTTCAAATATTTAAACACCATTTAAATTAGTTTATATGTTAATATATTAAAATTGTGTCAGTGCATTATATATGTATTTGTATAAAATAAATGTTCTAGTTTAAAGAATAGTAAAAACATCATTTGCGTAATATTCAATCTAAAATTAAAATAATTAAATAATATTTTTAAAAGAAAGAGAGAGAAAAAGAGAAATGAAAGAGAAATAATATTTTTCTCTTTCTCCTTCTGTTTGCTATTTTTGATAACAAAAACATAATTATATTTGGTAAGAGTTAAAATTATATTAAAACTCGTAACTTAAATTAAATAATATATTATTTATGTAAATGACCCATTTTCTAACCCAAGCCCATGACTCAACAAAGACAGAAAAAGATGGAAAAATTACATCAAAGCCCATAATTAACTGGAATGAAAACCCAAACCTAAGCCCAAAATCAATGCCCAAATTAAATCACATAGGAGGATGAAAACCTCCATCGACGACCAAATTATGGCCGGTGACAAACTGAGAATCATCTGACGCTAAAAACAAGACAGCTTCAGCTACATGAGAAGCTCTTACAGCTCCATTTTTCAAGTAATTGAAGGATTCAAACATTTTCTCTAGCTCCTCCACACCCATCTTCATCGATTTCTCTAACAATGGTGTTGCCACTGCTGATGGAGAAACACAGTTCACTCGTATACCATACTTACCTAATCCTTTACTTGCAGACCTCACCAATCCCAGTACTGCGTGTTTCGACATTGAGTAATCAATTTGCCTGGTTACCCCCATCGTTGCCGCCACGCTCCCCGTGCATATTATTTTCCCTTTTACCCCACCTTCCACCATGGCCGTCGCCGCGTGTTTCACGCAAGCCGCTGACCCACGAACGTTGATCGCGAATAGGTTATCCAAAACATCCAGATTGAACCCTAGGATATCTTGTGCGTACCCGTCGGTGCTGGCAATTCCGGCGTTGCTGAACATGATATCCACTCGGCCGTGAATCTCCACCGTTGATTGTACCAAGGATTGGACCAGTTGCTCGTTTGTGACGTCACACTTGATGAATGTGCAGTGAGTTGACCCGATGGATTCTGCTACTGATCGTCCCTTTTCTTCTTGGATATCAGCAATTACCACCTTAGCGCCTTGTTGAGCAAAGAGACGTGCCGTGGCTTCGCCGATTCCGCTTGCTCCTCCGGTGATGATGGCAATTTTACCGTCCAATTTTTTATTGGATGGTGAAATTGGGTTTTCCATTTCCTTCGACTTTTTTGGACTCAATTTGAAGGTACCAACACTTTGGCACTGCTGTATTTATATTCGACAAATTGTTTGTTGGAAGAGAAAAAGATTGGCATGTGCATACGTAATTATTATGAATAGGTAAATGCCAACATCCGTTGAATTTTGGGAGTTATTGAATTAGCAGAAGTACCCTCAAATTTGTCAGTTCATATGTTGGAATCAATGAGAAAAGTAGATCCCATAGCTTATTCTAGCCAACCCACCCTGGGACCAGGGAGCAGGGAAAGCTGGTATGGGGTCGGGGTTCAGCAGAATCGCTTTCCGTAGAAAATTATATTATTTATCCACGATTAAAATTATTTTGATATAATATAGTTGATATTGAATCTTATTAGACTTTTTCAGGTGTTTTGTTTTGAGTTCGCTAGTGCAAGTGAAAATTCTACTCCGTCACTGGTGAGGGGTCGAAACTTAGATGTATTTCATTTTGTTGTCGTAATCTAGCAAAACCCGCCCATTTAGGCGGAGAAAAACTTTGGCTCACATGTAATAGGAATCTGCAATTTACAAGGAAGATGTTTCTGGTTTTTTCAACATCTTATCTGCCATATATTAATAATTTAAATCAACAATAACAGCTGTGTTTTGAAGTAATCTCATTTTCTTCTGAAAGAATCAAATGCTTCCTTAGTTGCAAAGCACTTTCCTATTACCATCCTCAAGTTTACAAAATGGCCGACCAAGAAAACGAACTTACGCAGAGTGGATTGAAAGGATTACTTTTGTGATATATGTCCTTCACACAAATTTTTTTTTAGAAGTCATGAGTGGCAATCACACATCACTAGCAAATTTACATGCAAGTAATAACCAAGTTTCTTCTTTATGGTTGACAATTTGTCTTAATTGATAACATGGCTAGACATAATGCAGCGTTGTCAGAGATCAAGAACAAGGACTGCATCTGTGTGTTCTGCCACATGATGAAATGTATTCTATAAGTATATCCTTCAAGTAACTAATTTTTGGCCCATTGGGATAGCCTATTGATTTGGGCTTGGGACTTCAACGTTGAATGTTGGGTTACTTTTCATGTGCAATTTGCGAGCTATTGTATAAGAGCAAGATTTTTATCTTGTCCGCACCCAAAAGATAGGTGCTATGAATTTCCTTGTCTTAAAAAAAAAATAGTTGAATCTGCTTTTTGACTCTTTGTTGAAAAATGACAAAAGTCTCACATGAGTGGTTAATGAGATGAGTGAACTTCTTATAAGGCTTGGACAATTCTCATTTCTTTGAGTTAACTTTTAGATTGTGAGTTATGCCTAAGATTTAATTTTACAGTCTTCAACCCTTACCAAACCTGAGTCTCATTTACACTTTTAAACTTAAATTTTAATCCTCTGTTTTATGCTAGTCAAGTAACAACCAAACTAGTTGAATGAAAAAGAACAATCATACTTCCGTTTGGATGTTTGATATTCAAATGGATCAAGCTTATCAATTTTAAATTTTTTGATTTCAATGAAAATTATCATGTCAATAACAAGCTCCATCTCATATTAACTACAAAAGATTATTCCTATTAACTAATGATAAAATAATAAGTGGAAATTACATATATATATAAAAAATAAAAATGTTTACAAAAAAAGTAGCCCATGTTTTTTTTAAATAAAAAATAGCCCAAAATCACCGAAACTATACATAACTATGCAATATGATTTGTCAAAAGTTATAAAAAGTATACACTTCTTTACAATGTATATTACTTATACATGGGTTATACACAAAATATACATTATGATACACAAATATACACCGACTATACATGTCTATACAACGAAGACTATTTTTTTTATAATTTTTTAAGTTTAGTGTCTCTCAGTATAATTTGCCCAAATAATAAAGGAAGAGGGAAAAAAAGGAAAACTTATGCGAGGTAGAGGAAGTAAGATTTAAGACTACACTATTAAATTTGAACCAACAATCTTGGATTCATTTTTGCCGTTTTAGTATAACAGTATACTAGTACTACATAAGGCCACAACTGTGTTCCTTGCTTCTCAAGTTAACAATTTTTGCTTTATTTCAAAACTTTCCTTTTCGGAAATTTTCTGAATCCTACACAATATGGGAAAGTGATTCCTATTTCTACACAAATAATTACTGTTCCCCCACAACTTTCCCATCTTCATAATTAGAATGGCTTTACTACTCTCTAAACAAACCAGCGAAAACTACATCCCCCCTGAACCCCCGGACAAATCAGCAACCACAAATCAAGCCGGAAATCACCCCTCAACAGCTGCCGAAAGGGGACCGGAGAGAGTGCTAACCTTCAAGGAAATACTCACTACACCTTTCGCGACAGAAACAAACAGCCCAGGGACTGGGATGGCAGGCGCGGAAGAGGATATGCACATCGCTGGCGCGGAACCGATGGATAAGATAGAAATCGACATTAATGAACAAATCACTCTTTCAGAGGAGGACAAACAAAGGATATACAGACCTTGGACATACTCAGTAATTATAAAGGTCCTGGGAAAAAAGATCAATCACTTATACCTGAAAAAAAAATCGCCACACTGTGGAGAACCACGGAGGAAGTAATACTAATATATCTGGGACACGACTACTTCATAATGAAGTTCTTCAAGGAAGAAAATCTACAGAAAGCACTACAAAAAGGGCCCTGGTTCATCAACGGTTTCTTCCTATCTGTCCGACGATGGCACCCAAATTTCGTAGCTTCCGAAGCAAAGGAAACTAAATCAGCAATTTGGATCAGATTACCAGAGCTTCCCACTGAATTCTATGACCATTCAATACTCACACAGATTGGTCGGAAAATGGGAAAATTAATCAAGATAGACACATGCACGTCAGAGGCAATAAGGGGAAGATACGCCCGTATCTGCGTAGAGATGAATATTGGGAACCCGGTTAAGAAACACATCTTCATAGGGCAACACAGACAATCGCTAGTTTACGAGGGACAGGATATCTTATGTCAAAAATGCGGAATCCTGGGCCACACAAGCCTCTCTTGCCTAGCGTCTCCAAATTTAAACACAGAAAAGCATACAAATACAGAGGGAAGCCAGACTGCTATACACGAAGTACTGTTAGAAATTTGCTTTTGAAACTGCAGTAATTTGATCTTTTTTTACTGTTTTTAAATAAGACTTAGTCAAATAGTT
>JBCEWC010003289.1:0-30842 GCA_038996855.1 Solanum aculeatissimum
ATGCTATGATGGCTTGATCGAGGACTTTCGGGTTCTCCTTCGCCATGTCACATCTAAGCCCCCTATCCGGGTCGTGACAATGCAGATCTATTTTGAACATTAACTCTACCTTTGGTAGACTCTTCAAGTTGTACTCCCAATCAGACCATCCTATGCACTTTCTTTTCCTCCTCAACATGGGTCGTGCTGCCCATTGACAATCTACTAAGAACATCAACAATAATGTTAGCTTTACCTTCGTGGTAGAGGATGCTTATGTCATAGTCCTTAAGCAACTCTAGCCACCTTATTTTCCTCAAATTGAGCTCTTTTTGACTAAATATATATTGCTAACTCTTGTGATCAGTAAACACATCTACATGCACCCCATACAGGTAATCACACCACATATTTAGTGCAAATACCACCACAGCCAACTCAAGATCATGGGTTGGATAATTTCTCTCATGGACCTTGAGCCTTTTGGAAAAATAAGCAACTACCTTTCCTTTTTGCATTAACACACATCCCAATCCCACTCTAGAGGCATCATAATAAGTGACAAATCCATCAATCCCTTCAGGCAAAGTTAATACTGGTGCAGTAGTCAATTTGGTCTTCAACGCTTGGAAACTTTTCTCACATTCATCAAACTACTAAAACTTGACCTTCTTCTGAGTCAGTCTAGTCAACGGTGCGGATATAGAAGAGAATCCTTCAACAAATCTGCGGTAGTAACCAACCCAACCCAAAAGGCTCCTTATGTCTGTGGGAGAGGTTAGTCTAGGCCAATTCTTAATTTTCTCAATATTTTGAGTATCCACTCGTATGCCATCCCCCAAAAACACATGGACTAGAAAATCCATGAACTTGAGCCAAAACTCACACTTGGAGAATTTTGCATACAACTCACTATCCTTGAGCGTCTAAAGAATAACTTGAAGATGATTTACATTATCTTCCTCATCTCTGGAGTACACTAATATGTCATCAATAAATACAATCATAAACATGTCAAGATACTGTCTAAACACTTTGTTCATCAAGTCCATGAAAGCTGCAGGTGCATTTCTCAACCCAAAGGACATTACCATGAACTCAAAGTGACCATATCGGGTTTGGAAAGTCGTCTTTAGGATGTCACATTCTCTCATTTTCAACTGGTGATAGCCTGATCGGAGGTCTATCTTGGAGAAAGCAGTGGCACCGTGAAGTTGGTCAAACAAGTCATCAATTTTTGGAAGGGGATATTTGTTCTTAATGGTCACCTTATTCAACTAGCGATAGACTATACACATCCTGAAGGTACCATCCTTCTTTTGAACAAATAGGACAGGAGCGCCCCACGGAGAGACACTCGACCTAGTGAAGCCCTTATCTAAGAGATCTTTCAACTGCTCCTTCAGGTTTTTCAACTCAATAGGAGTCATTCTATATAGAGGAGTATATATGAGCCGAGTATCGGGGAGAACATCAATCCCAAAGTTAATCTTCCTATCAGGAGGGACTCTAGGCAAATCATCAAAGAAAACATCAGGAAACTCATTGACAACTGGAACTGACTCAAAAGGTGGAGACTCTGCATCATCAGCCTTAACTTGTACGAGGTGATAGATACACCCTTTAGAAATTAACTTTCTGGCCTTAAGGTAGGATATAAACTTATCCTTAGGCACTGCCGAACTACCCTTCCACTCTATAATAGGCTCATTAAGAAATTAGAACTTGACCATCCGGATTTTATAGTTGACAGAGGCATAATATAACAAACGTAAAGCCAATCCATGCTAAATATCACATCAAAGTCAACCATCTCTAACTCAATCAGATCAGCAAGGGTATCTCTATGATAAATGAACATACATAATCTCTACAAACACTTTTAGCTATGATAGACTCACTTGTAAGAGTAGAAACACTGAAGGGCTCAAGAAGACACTTAGGAAAGATCTCAAACTTACTAGCCACATATGGAGTCACAAATGATAAAGTGGAACGTGGGTCAAGAAAGACATATACATCAAAAGAAAAGACTCAAAGCATACCCATAACAACATATGGTGTAGATTCCTAATCTTGTTGATTGCCTATCGCATATAGATGGTTTGTACCCCTGCCCATATTAGTAATGGCACCTCTCTGATTACCACTTGCCTGTGGTAATGCCAAAGTCTGATCTTTATTATCTCCATCGCCCCGTCTCCTCATTGGTCACTCATTCTAGAAATGACAAGTCTTTCCACACTTATAGAAAGCATTTATGCCCTCACGACACTCACCTAGGTGGATTCTTCCACACTTTCCACATGGTTGTTTCCCCTTCGAACCTTGAGCCACACTATCTTTAGATTGTCCTGATCTCTGGAATTTTGATAGCCTTGTGACTTCTGATCATACTTATTACTCAGAGCTGGTTCATTTGCTGAGGATGGTGTATAGTTTGAAGACCTCTTTTGAAAATAGAACTTATACCCCTTACCTTGCTTCTACTGGCTAGACTCATGCCCTACTGATTTAGCCTTCTTGCTCTAATTCTCCTCCCTAACTCTCTTCTTATCCTCCTCTAGTGTTGCGCATAGACCATAACTCTGGAGATGTCCATGCTCAGAATTAGCAATGTCGCTTTGCACTCCTTTTTCACATACTTGCCTAAGCTGGATATGGACTTTCTCATTCTAGATCTCATGTCAGAGACCATCTCTGGAGCATACCTTGACAGTTGTATAAACTTGATGCTATATTATTTGATATTCATCCCCTCATGCTTCAAGTTGACAAACTCCTTAACCCTTTCTTCCCTCAACTCTCATGGAAAGAAGTGGTTAAGAAATGCACTCTTAAAATCACTCCAAATGGCAGGTTTAACATCCTCACCTCGACTTTCTTCCCACTAATTATACTAGACATTTACCACATTCTTAAGTTGATAGAAAGCAAGTTCAACTCCCTCAATCTCAGTCGCATGCATAGTTTTCAACACCTTTCACATCCCATCTATAAAGTTCTGGGAGTCTTTCTCAACCTTAGACCCTGTGAAGACTGGTGAGTTCATCCTCAAAAAATCTCTAAGTCTGGTTGTAGTAGTTATCTCTTGGGAGCTAGAGCAAGGGTTCTGTGATCTCTGGTTCCCACTTTGAGCAACTACTAGTTGGGTGAGCATAGTGATAGCTTCTCTGAAGTCAACTTCTGTAGTAGGAGTAGGTGGAGTAGTGGATGCTTGTGGAACACCAGTGACTCTAGTTGATTGACCTCGACCACTCGTCTCCATCTGAGTAGGCACCTCTGGTGGGGGATTCGCAGCATTAGAGGCTGAAACATCTCTTTGGGTGGCGGCACACTTAGGAGGCATGATCTGTAATTGCAGAATGCACGATTCAGATAGATACTTTAATAGATTTAAACTCTATCGCATGAACTCAGAATACAAGAAAAGTGTAACAATTCCTAATGTCCCATAGCCTCCTACTTATAAAATGTGGTGCACAACACACCATAAACAATATTCTACTAGACACAGCTTCATAGACTCCCTAGGATACTTGAACTCTGTGCTCTGATACCATGTTTTTCATGCCCCAGGAGGGTACCCTTGACATGGCTGACACTCAAAGACTATTGCTAGCCCTCAAGCAAACCACTCGACCACATCACATTCGTTCAATCACATTCTAACAGTGAAAGACATCAATGATAAAGAATACTCAAGAAAATACAATCATAATACGAAAATCAAAGGCTAAAGGCGAAACAATCTATCCATCAACTAAGCAAGACTAGCGCGAAAGAAACTAGTCAGGAATAATGTCAAGACATAACTCGACAGTCAAGTCTATAAACCTCTAAACATCTGTCTAAGTGGTGTTAATGACAGATCCATGACTACCCTAAAAATAAAATAGAATAAGTCTGAACTCAATGCTAGAAAGAAACATAGTATCCTCCAAAACTAGGGGAGGAGTCACCAATAAACTGAATATAAATAGGTCCTGAATGAAGTGCCTGCTGATGACCACTAGTACCTTTCTCTGCATCATGAAAAGATGCAGGCCCAAAGTGGACGTTAGTACGTGGAGTGTCCGAGTATGTAAAATGACAAAATGAAACATGTAAAGGCAGAATAACATCAACTCAAATAACTCAACTCAGGAAGTAAGTAACTCAGTCATCAAGTCAAAAGTCTAAAGTAAGAATGAAGTTTAGACAATGGCCACTCATATACCATATCATCCCATCGACTCAAAGTACTATCAAGACCTATTTGGGAGTTTCTCTAACTGACAACCATCACCTAGGAGCCGGTGATAATACAAAAAAGCAATGATGTTGCCATATCCATCCAATACCTTACCAGGGTAAAGTACATCCCATTAGTAGATCCACAATAATAGCATCAAGTCCTCTTTTTGGGACAATAAGGAATCATCCGATTTTACGGTTCAATCCTCTCCTACGCTGGCCACATAGCTATTGAGTTTGAGTTGAATTTACTCTTACTCAATTCGGTGCTCAATACTCCTCCCAAGACTCAACATGCTCATAAGACATCAACTCTATAGTTAACTCATTCATCTAGTCTCTTTGGAAATTCGTCAATTCAATTCATCACATCAATTATCAACTCTTTGGCTACATTCTTTTAAGGTTTAATTCTTGACTCATAAAGGCACAATCATGCATCATTTGGACTCATAGCATTCAAGAAAAAAAAACAAAGTTAAAAACATTCAAGAATTTTATAGACTTTTCAGGCTCAATTTATACTCATGCATGCCCATTTAAGTGTAATATGCAAAAATATCAAGAATTAACGCGAGGGTTCATGTAGAAGAGTAAAATCATCTATTTCAATTAATTAATTCATGAAAACTATAATTCATGCATGATCATACAAAAATACATTAAAAGTTTTAAGAAAAACCTTCAAGAACATCCATGGAAGACTCAATTTGTTCACAACTCCAATAACTCGGTCTATGGGACACATGGAAGAACAAAAGATATGTTTTGATTAGCCTTACATACCTGGAATTACAGAGGACAATTGACACTTCAACAATCCTTGACTTGAATGTGACACCCAAGTCGTTTCTCTCTTCCTCGATGCTAAAATACAATTCTAAGTGCGTGGTATGGGACAATACACTTAGGATTTTCTTTTATGACTTAAATTAAGTCTAAAACATCCAAGGTTTTTAATTAAAAGGGATAGGATTTGACAAAATTACCCCAATTTAAAATTACTGAAGGGGTCTATGAGACCCTATCTATGGGTCATAGAACATTCTACGGGTCGTAGATGGCCTTTTATAGATGGGACAACCAAATAATTTGGCTACTAGAATGTCCCATGAAACCTCACCTATGAGCCGTGAAACTCTTTATGAGTCGTAAGTCTATCTTGTGGATAGTTTTATGGGTCGTGGATAGTTTTATGGGTCATATATTATCTCGTATGTGGACCTCAGGTTAAGAAAATTTCCTAAGTCACAGGGGTGACCTACGAGACCTCACTTTACGGGTCGTAGATTACTCTATGGGTTGTAGTGACTCTCGTGGTTTCTTTCTTCAGAAATTTTTCTTAATCATTTTTCCCAATTTCTCTGGGTATATACTCAGTTTAGGTGGGATGAACTTTGGGGATGTTACATCATCCCAGGTATCTTCTTCCTCTTCTTGATAGTTATTTTTTCCTAAATTCTTTCTCTCTTTCTTTTTTTAATTAATCTTAACACATCATAATCTTACAAATAACTTGATCTTCTCAAACTAGAGTTCATTTATGATATTTTTTAATCACAACCCAAATCGAGCCGTGAATGAAACCCACACTTACCCTCCTAGGTGGGAGAACCAACATCCACATTCCAATCTATATTAGCAGTTCAATTTATAAAATATGATAATAGTCGAAAGCTTAAACTAAAAACACAAGAAATAACATAAAAATCTCTAAGTTAGTTACATAATGTTCTCCAAAATCTGAAAGTAATCAGATCAAGGACGCTAATCTTAAAATACCAAGTCTAAGAATGTCAACACCAAAATAAATGAATAAAATAACTTATGTCCGAAAGCTAAGGACATTATTCCATGACTGAAAGATTCTGAAATAAGCTAGGAGGATTGCTCACCCTAGAATATGATATGCTGGAGACTGGCTAGAGCTGAGGGCGAGTCAAAGTCACTCGAACACTCACTACACTCCACAAAGCAAAATAAGAAAATACAAGAAGGGGTCAATACAAGCAACATGCTGAGTAGGTATCATCATCCGAATCAAAATAGAAATCAATATGCATAAAAATAATAGCAGGAAATCAACTATAACACTTAACATGTGACAACAACAAGAAACAAGTACATCACCAATCCACAACATCAAGAATACACATGATGTCTCAGGCCTCCACACCACGCTTCTTTTGGGAGATGAATTATTTGAAATTGAGTATATTAAATTATTTTAATATATTTTTCTTTATTATTATCATGCCGAAACGTGACACCTAATCTAATATATATATCGTGTTGGAACGTGACATCCGATCCCATAATATCATGTCAGAATGTGACACCCGATCCCATAATATAATTACTTCATTATTCATTATCATTACTTTTTACTTCATTACCAATATTCCATCAAGCCTTCTTTATTCAAGGCATCACTTTGATAGATCAAGTTCAAGATTATGAATTTCATGGTCTTGGAATTATAGACCAATCACAATAATATATTAGTCAACAAAACTACAACAATTAAATGCATAAAGTTTTTTACAACTTTACTCATTGACTATCAATCACTATTAAGAGTTTTTCTATTAGATAGAACAAACCATAACCTAACTCAACTGAAGAATGTTATACAAGCATATTGACGATGTTTTTCTTCTCCTCAATGCCTCAAAATGTTCCCTATCTATTAAATATACAACGTTCATAAGAAAATGAGTCCAAGGATACCCATATTGTTATATGTCTAACCTAGATCCAAAAATTCATCCAAACCTATAATCCAGTTCCTAAATTTCAAGTCTAGGGTTAAGTGCAATTCCTCCAATAACATAACTCTAAGAATTTCACATAATATGTTACACCTAATGTCTAGTTACCTATTTCAATATATCAAAACTTGAATTAAAATGTGATAATTAAAAGAAGAATTTACAACAAAATTAGTTGAGAACATATGGCGCAACAAAATCACGATTATTAGAACCTTAAAACATTGTGTGCATTCTCTATTTTTGTATATCAATCTCACTTCCCAAGCTTTACCCATTCTAACAACCATTACATAATATTTTTTTTCCTTAACAATTACTCACCCAATTTAAAGGACCCACATTAACCAATACTTTTTTTTTCAAGTTCCAACTAACCTATAGGATATAGTATAGTATTATGTGTTCATATATCACATATAATCTAATTTGTTGCTAACAGTTAAAGGAAAAATAAGGTGAACTGAACCTCAAACAAATGCACCCAAGTGCGATGGCGAGTATGTTTTTGACCAAACCCTTCTTCTTTTTTTTATTTTTTCCAATTTAATAAGTAACAAAAATGATAAATTCTATTAAACTATTGTTAACAACTATGGGATAAGTAATATAGAATCATAACAAAATTATCACTTTAGACCATAAACTAATTTAATTATCTAAAATTACCCCTAAGCTAGATAACATAAATTATCACATAGTCCAAATCACCCATTAACATTTACGAAATAAATCATTTATAGAATAAAAAGCTCTATTTCTCAAAACGACTTGAGGGTTGTTACAATAGA
Source organism: Solanum aculeatissimum (assembly GCA_038996855.1). Taxonomy (NCBI): domain Eukaryota; kingdom Viridiplantae; phylum Streptophyta; class Magnoliopsida; order Solanales; family Solanaceae; genus Solanum; species Solanum aculeatissimum. The sequence continues at coordinate 7,778 of JBCEWC010003289.1, forward strand.
TTTCAATTTACCTATCGTTTATCCCCGAACGGTCAAAAGAAAAACAAGGGTAAGAATGGCTACCTGACTCAATAAAAAGTTATGGATATTGTCCACACATATCTGTCTTGTTCTCCCAAGTGGACTCCTCAACTGGGCGATTCTTCCATTAGAACTTCACTGATGCAATCTCCTTTGATCTCAACTTATAGACCTCCCTATCTTGGATAGCTATAGGCTTTTCCTCATAAGACAGGTTCTCATCAAGTAGGACCGAATTCCAGCAAATAATATAGTTCCTATCACCATGGTATTTCTTCAGCATAGAAACATGGAACACTGGGTGTACTACGGATAAACTTGGAGGCAAAGCTAACTCATATGCCACTTCTTCCACAATCTTAAGAACTTCAAACGGTCCAATATATCTCGGACTAAGCTTACCTCGCTTACCATATCTAACCACACCCTTCATAGGTGAAACCTTCAACAATACTTGCTCTCCTTCCATGAACTCTATGTCCTTGACCTTTCGGTCCGCGTATTTCTTTTTGCCTGCTCTGTGCTGCTAGAAGTTTCTCCTGAATCAATGTCACCTTCTCCAGTGATTCCCTTAGAAGATCAGTACCCCAGAGCCTCACCTCAAATGTATCAAACCAACCAATGAGAGATGTGCATCTCCTCCCATATAATGTTTCAAATAGAGCCATGTCAATGCTCGAGTGATAACTATTATTATATGAAAACTCTGTTAAAGGTAAGAACTGATCTCAGTGACCACCAAAATCTATCACACATGTACGAAACATGTCCTCCAACACTTGAATTGTTCTTTCGGATTGTTCATCTGTCTGAGGGTGAAATGCGGTACTAAGATCCAATCTAATACCCAACTCAGCCTGCAAGGTCCTCCAAAAATTAGAAGTAAACTGTGTACTATGATGAAAATTAGAACTCCATATAGACAAACAATCTCGCTAATATAGAGTTTGGCTAACTTCTCTGCATTGTAAGTCATCTTTACCAGAATAAAGTGTGCAATCTTGGTCAACCTATCAACAATCACCCATATCGAATCAAACTTACCCAATATTTTCAGAAGACCAACCATAAAGTCCATGGCAAATCTTTCCCACTTCCATTCAGGAATAGGCATTCTTTGGAGAGTTTCGCCAGGTCTCTAGTGCTCATACTTTACTTACTGACAATTGGTACACTAGGCAATAAAATAAGCAATGTCATACTTTATTCTACTCTACCAATAATGTTGTCTCAGATTACGAGACATCTTGGTTGCACCGGGATGTATGAAGTACCTCAAACTATGAGCTTTTACAAGAATAGTCTAAATCAAATCATCAACACGGGGCACACATACCCACCCATTAATCCTAAGAATACCTTCATCATCAATCACAACTTCCTTGGCCTTCCCTTGCAAGACTATGTCATAAATTCGGCTCAGCTTCTCATCATCAAACTGCTTTTCTCTAGTCTTGTCAAGAAATGATAATTTTTCCTCTATACAGGCCAAGAGTCCTCCCTTCTCAGTTACTTTCATCCTCATAAGGTCGTTAGCTAGAGTTTGGACCTCTTTAGCTAATAGATTCCTAGAAACCTGCATATGGGCTAAACTCCCCATGCTTCCTGCTTTTCCAAGGTGATAGAGAATAGTGATATCATAGTCTTTAGCGATTCCATCCATCTTCTCTTCCTTATATTCAAATCTTTTTGTGTAAATACATGTTGTAAGCTGCGATGATCAGTATATACTTCATATTTGACCCCATAAAAATAATGTCTCCACTGCTTCAATACAAACACAACAACAACCAACTCTAGATCATAAGTGGGATAATGATGTCACACATCTTTAAGTGTCGTGAAGCATAGGAAATTATATTCCTCTCCTGCATTAACACTACACGTAAACCAAAATAAGATGCATCATAATAAATAATAAAATCTTTACCTTCTACTGGCAAGGCAAGAATCGATGCAGTAGTCAATAGGGTCTTGAGTTTTAGAAAACTCTCTTCACACTCATCTGACCATATAAATGGAACATTTTTCTTGGTGAAATTGGTGAATTGGGAAGCAATGGAAGCAAATCCCTTGACGAATCGATGGTAGTAACTAGCCAAGCCAACAAAGCTCCTCACCTCTAAGATGTTACTGGGCCTTGCCAAATTTTTTACTGCTCTAATATTTTGAGGATCCACCATAACTCCATCCTTAGAAACCACATGCCCCAAAAAGGAAACTGAATCAAGTCAGAACTCACACTTAGAGAATTTAGCATATAATTTCTTCTCCCTTAGCAACCCTACAACAATTCTCAGATGCTCTTCATGTTTCTTTTTTCTCTTTGAGTAGATCAATATATCATCAATAAAGATAATAACAAAAAGATCTAGGTATGGCTTAAATATTTCATTCATCAAGCTCATGAAAGCAGCAGGAACATTTGTAAGTCCAAAGGATATTGCTAGAAATTCATAGTGTCTATACCTTGTTCGAAAAGCAGTCATTGGCACGTTCGCCGCTCGTATTTTCAACTGGTGATAGCCAAACCTCAAATCAATTTTAGAAAAAACACAAGCACCCTGCAACTGATTGAATAAGTCATTAATACGAGGGAGAGGGTACTTGTTCTTAATAGTTATCCTGTTCAGCTGTCTGTAATCTATACATATACAAATGCTACCATCTTTCTTCTTTACAAAAAGAATTGGAGCACCCCAAGGAGGCACTTGGTCTAATAAAACCCTTACCCAACAGTTCTTGGAGTTGGGCTTTCAACTCTCTCAATTTAGTTGGGGCCATTCTATAAGGTGGAATAGAAATAGGATGAGTACCTGGCTCCAAATCAATACAAAAATCAATATCCATATCTAGTGGCATGCCAGGTAGGTTTTCAGGAAAGACATCCAAAAATTCATGCACTATCAAAACAGACTCAATCGATGACACTTCAGAGTTGTCATCCCTGAGATGTGCTAGGAAGGCTGAATAACCCTTACTCACCAACTTCTTAGCATGAAGAAAAGATGTAATTTAAATTGGAGAAGAAAACTAATCACCCTCCTACACCAGTTGATCCATCCTAGGCTTGGCCAAGGTCACACTCTTAGCATTGTAATCCAAAATAGCAAAATTTGGAGAAAGCCAAGTCATACCCAGGATTATATCAAAGTCAACCATCTCAGGAATAATCAAATCTACATAAGTTTTGCTTCTCACAAAAGTTACAAGGCAAAACCTATACACCTTCTCAACTAATACAAACTCACCAACAGGAGTAGAAAAATAAATAGGCATGTCAAGTAAGTCACAATGCAAATCAAGTCCATCAACAAAAGCAAAAGATAAATATGAAAAATTAGATCCAGGATCAAATAATACAAAAGCAGTGCGATCACAGACCAGAAGGATACCTATGATAACAACATTTGATGCCTTTGCCTTTGTCCTTCCCCAAGAGGCATAACAATAGGCCTTATCATTTGTCTGACTATTTTCTCTACCAGGCTGTGTTCCAGTAGTTTCAACCTATCCACCACCCCAACTGTACTGGTAACCTTCACGACCTTGGCCACCACGTCCTCCAGAATGACAACCCCTACCAAGGACACCTCGACCTCTAGCTATTGGGCCTCTATAACCTTGATCATACCAAGTCTGACTCAATCTTAGGCAATTCTTCTAATATGCCCAACCTTACCACATTCATAACAAGTCTTAGGATCAAGAGTGGGCCTCTGTGAAGATAAAAAAGACTAAATATAACCATCAAAATTAGGGAGAGGTTGGCTGGTTCCTGATGGAACCTTATTTGAAACCTACAATGAAGACTGGATCAGACGAGCTGAATTACCACCAAAACTGTCCTTTGGAGTAAGAACCACTAAAATCACCTCCGTTGTAGAACTTCTTAAATGTCTTCGTCTTGGTGAAGTCATCTTGCTTCACCCCCTCTACCTGTATGATAAAATCAACCACTTCTTGATAGAACTTTGCTGAAGCAACCACCTGCAAGGCTGAAATCTACAAATCTGACCTCAATCCCTTCACAAAGTGATAAATCCTTTCCTCTGAACTGAAGCAAAGTTGGGTAGCATATCTAGATAGAGCACATAATTTGGCCTCATAAGCTGTAACAAACATCTTCCCCTACTCTAGATTAAGAAACTCATCTCTACTCTTGTCCCTTATAGTCTGAGGAATATACTTCTCCATAAAGTAGTTAAAAAAGGTTGACCAAGTCATAGGTGGTGTTTCTGTTGGTTGACATTCAACATGAGACCTCTACAATTTTTTAGCATCTCCCTGAAGCTAGTACGTCATAAACTCAACGCCAAATTGATCTACTATATCCATCTTGTGAAGAAAATCATGACAATCAACAAGAAAATCATAAGAATCCTCAGATTCAGTACCTCTGAAGACCAGGGGTTTTAACTTTAAGAACCTAATAAAAATATTGTGCTGATCACTAATCATTATAGGCCCTGTAGTTAATTGTGGAAACATGTGTGTCTTTAAGGATGCATCCATACAAGGGGCCGCAACAAATGCATGTTGTAATCCCCGAACCTGAGGTGCTGGGGTGGTTGGCCCTGATCGAATAACCCATTGAGATAGGTGAGAATCTATTGGATCATGTCTAGAGTAGGCTGTGGTGGTGTTTTCTCATCATGAGTCTGTTCAGCTACCACATCAACATCCTTTCTAGCTACCTCATCAGCTGGTGGAGGGGTCACTGCTCTTTCCCTGGTTGGAATAACTCCTTGGCCTCTACCTCTAGTGGGCTTCCTCCTACGACCTCTACCACAACCTCTTGTCACTCCTATTTCTCGACCTACGGCCCTAGCGATTGGCTCAGGCACTACTGCTGCTCTATTCTAACCATTTGTGAAATAAAATGAATAAAATCAGATACCAAATTGGTTTAAGTAATAACATGAAAGGAAAAAGAAAAGGAAATTTTTCTAAAGTCCTGTAGCCTCTAGAAGAAAGTAAGGGTGTCCCCATACCATTTTGCAAGACTCTACTAGATCTTTCCTTGTGTGATGAGATTAATGAATCTAAGGCTCTGATACCAAGTTTATCACAGTCCAAATTGATCCATGAGTGGCACCCACACTTACCCTCCTAGGTGGGCAAACCAACATCCACATCCCAATTTGTATTAGCAGTTCAATTATGAAATACGATAATAGTCCAAAGCTTAAACTCATAACACAAGAAATAACATAAAAATCTTTAAGTTTATTACATAATGTTCCCTAAAATCTTAAAGTAATCATATCAAGGATACTAATCTTAAAATACCAAGTCTAAGAATGTCAATACCAACATAAATGAAAAAAATAACTTATGTCTGAAAGCTAAGGACATTATTCCATGACTGAAAGAATCTGAAACGAGTTAGGAGGATAGCTCACCTTAGAATCTGATATGCTGGAGACTGGCTAGAGTTCAGGGAAAGTCGAAGTCGCTGGAACACTCGCTACACTCCACAAGGAAAAATAAGAAAAAACAAATAAGGGTCAATACATACAACATGTACTGAGTAGGTATCATCAGCCGAATTAAAATAGAAATCAATATGCATAAAAATAATAGTAGGAAATCAACTATAACACTTAACATGTGGCAACAACAAAAAACAAGTACATCACCAATCCACAACATCAAGAATACACATGATGTCTCAGGCCTCCACACCACGCTTCTTTTGGGAGATAGATTATTTGAAATTGAGTATGTTAAATTATTTCAATATATTTTGCTTTATTATCATGCCGGAACGTGGCAGTAAATTCAATAAATATGTCATATCAGAACATGACATCCGATCTCATAATATCGTGTCGGAACGTGACACCCGATCCCATAATATAATTACTTCATTATTCTTTATCATTACTTTTCACTTCATTATCAATATTCCATCAAACCTTCGTTATTCAAGACATCACTTTGATAGATCAAGTTCAAGATTATGAATTTCATGGTCATGGGATTATAGACCAATCACAATAATATATCAGTCAACCAAACCACAACAATTAAATGCATAAAAAATTTCACAGCTTTACTCATTAACTATCAATCACTATTAAGAGTCTTTCTATTAGATAGAACAAACCATAACCCATCTCAACTGAAGAACGTCAAACAAGCCAATTCACGATACTTTTCTTCTCCTCAATTCCTCAAAATATTCCCAATCTATTAAATATACAATATTCATAAGAAAATGAGTCCAGGGATACCCATATGTTTATATGTCTAACCTAGATCGAAAAATACATCAAAACCTATAATCTAGTCCTAAATTTCAAGTCTAGGGTTAAGTGCAATTCCTTCAAAAACATAACTCTAAGAATTTCACATAATATGATACACCTAATGTCTAGTTACCTATTTCAATATATCAAAACTTGAATTAAAATATGATAATTAAAAGAACAATTTACAACAAAATTAGTTGAGAACATATGGCGCAACAAAATCACGATTATTAGAACCTTAAAACATTGTGTGCGTTCTCTATTTTCGTATATCAATCCCACTTCCCAAGCTTTACCCATTCTAACAACCGTATTTCTTTTCCTTAACAATTACTCACTCAATTTAAAGGACCCACATTAACCAATACTTTTTTTTTTCAATTTCCAACTTACCTATAGGATATTGTATAGTATTATGTGTTCATGTATCATATATAATATAATTTGTTGCTAACAGTTAAAGGAAAAATAAGGTGAACTGTACCTCAAACAAATGCACCCAAGTGCGACGGCGAGTATGTTGTTGACCAAATCCTTCTTCTCTTTTTTTATTTATTTATTTTTTTCAATTTAACAAGTAACAAAACTGATAAATTCTATTAAACTATTTTTAATAACTATGGGATAAGTAGTATAGAATCGTAACAAAATTATCACTTTAGCCCATAAACTAATTTAATTATCTAAAATTACCCCTAAGCTAGATAACAAAAATTATCACATAGTCCAAATCATCCATTAACATTTATGTAATAAAAAGCTTTATTTCTCAAAACAACTTGAGGGTCATTACATTTTTTCTTTTTTATTGAATCATCTTTTTAATAAGTATTTATTCTTTGTTCTTTACAATGATTTGTGGTAACATTGCTTGAACATTACTTCAAGAAGAATAAATAGGGAAGTATGTCTCCGTGATCTTAGATAATATTTTTTAATGAAATAAATAACTGATTCTACTAAATTTTTGCTAAACAACATGTAATTATTTTTAATAAACAACCTGTAGTTATTTTTAGTAAGAATGAAATGTTTATACAAACACTAAACATTTACATGTTGTTTAAACAACTGTATGGTGTTTATATTTCACGTATGTATATTAAGGATTTGGTGTTTAAACAATGGTATGTTGTTTAAACAACTGTATGGTGTTTATATTTACATATGTATATTAAAGATTTGATGTTTAAACAATGGTATATATATTGTTTAATCATCTGTATGGAATTTACTTATATTCACATATGTATATTAAGGATTTGCATCATACAAACATATTTCATGTAAATAATCATACTTTGTTTAAACAATCACATGATGTTTATATTAATAGTTTGCACCTGTACTAATATATTTTTTGTAAACAATCATATTTTATTTAAACATCCACATGTTGTTTACACAAAACAAAAATAATATATACTAATTATAATATTTTTAATATGTGTATTTTTCTAATACTTGCAGGTACTGTGATAATTAATGGAGGATAAAATATTATTAGGGATTGATTTACATGGTGAATGGATAGAGACCGATAAGAGTTGTAGTTGGAAATCGAAGGGTGGTCGTACAATACCAATACAGGTGAGGAAAGATATTACATATGATGAGTTTTTTAATATCATCATTACTAGGTGTAAGTTAAATTGTGAGACAAAGAATCTTTTAGTAACTTATATGCTCAACATTGTTGCATCTCAAAAAGCTCCTTTTTCTGAAATAAAGGATGATGATAATTTGCACTTTTATTTATCTGATTTTGATAAAGCTGGTCTTCTTCCTATTCTAAGAGTAAATGTGATTGAAATCGAGTCTTTAGAACTTCCTGAATCTGATGAAATGATTGGAGTATTTTTAGAAGTTGCCAACAATACAGTTAAGCGAGAAGAAGTTGTTAAGTTTTTTGAATTTTATTATAAACCAGCAGGAGAAGCTACTTCAGAGGTGCCCCAATTTGATCACAATATCATAGATATAGCAGAAGTAGAAGAAGCAGTTGAGGATACAACAAATATATAGTTAACTGAGTTTAATTACAATACCATAAGAATTGAAGGGGAGAAATAAAGTGCAATATCCTCTCAAAGGGATGAAGGCTCAACACAAAGCTGCCACAGTTACGAAGACGACACAAAATTCTTTAAGGGTTTAACTTTCAGAAAGAAATATAAATTGACAGTTCCATTGAAGCTTGTTTTTGTGAAGAATAACTTTTGTTTTGAGTATGTCAAAAACACAAAGAAATTCTACAATGTAAAATGTGCAGATAAGAATTGCAAATGGTGACTGCGAGCTGTGAAGTATAAGGGTGTCGATAGATTTTGTATAACTAAGTATAATAATATGTACACATATGGAGTACAATATTTGACAAGTCATTATAGACATGCATCAATTGGCATCATTGCTAAATGCATTGAAAATACATTTCTTGAAGAAAAAGACCTATCTACAAAAGATATCATGAAAAAGAACTCATGTAGAATTAGGATGTCAAATCAGCTACTAGAAGTGTTTGTTGGGTAGTCGAATTGCAAAGTCCTTGACAAATAAAACTCCAGAATATGGATATGAAGTTATAAATAAATATCGTTATATGATTCATGTTGTAAATGAATGAAGTAAGATAGATTTGAAGGTTGATGATGCTGGAAGGTTCCTATATTTGTTTTGTGTCTTATGGAGCTTGGATTGATGGATTTGTTTACACAAGAAAAGTTTTAGCTGTTGATGGAACACATTTGAGTGAAGAGTATGGCAGAGTGTTGTTGTTCACTGTGGCACAGGATACACAAAATCATATTTTTTCTGTGGCATTTTGTGTAGTCAATTTAGAATTTGATGCATTTTATCAATACTTTTTTAGACAATTGCTTGACGTTGTTCCCAACACTGATGAGTTATGCATTATTTCATATCAACATCCATCTATTAAAAAAGATGTTTCAAACATTTATACTGAAGCTCATTATGGATTTTGCATGAGACACCTTGGTTTTGCATTCGTAAAAATTTTCACTGTAGAGATTGGATTCTAGATTTTTATGATGCAACAAAAGCATATCGAATAAATGAGTTTAATGATCATTTTCAAAAAATCAAGGATTTAAATATTGGTGTTGCTAAATATCTTGAGGAAGTTGGTTTTTGACAAATGGAGTAAAGCACATTTTTCTGGCAACAGGTACACATAAACAACTTGTAATTGTTTAAACAAATACTATTTATTTAGACTAAACAACAATAACTTGTTTAAGCACTTTCTACTTGTTTATAGTTCTGATTCTTAGCTAACATACATATTTTTGTCTCAGATATGATGTGATGACCACAAATATTGTGGAGTCGGTTAACTCAATGGTTTTGGAGGAAAGAGAGTTTCCTATTACTATTCTATTTAATTCTATAAATAAAAGATTTTCTCAAAAATATCATGAGAGGCGTATGGAGAAGGACAACTCAACAACCATTTGTGTTCCTTCAGCTAAAAAAATAATAAAAAATATGAGGATCGATAATACGCTTTTGGCTCATCAAATAAATATTCATATTTTCAGTATTGTTGGTCATGGTGCAGTGGTAATGGTTGATCTAAGCAATAGAACATGTTCATATAAAGAGTTTGACTTGGACAAAATACCTTGTTCACATGCTATCGCATCAATAAGAAGTCAATATGGGGATGATTATGGAATAAGAATTTATGACTTTATTTCTCCATATTATACAGCATGGACATATAAACAAGCACATGAAAAGTTTATTCATCTAGTGCCATCTGAATAATTTTGAGAGCTTCCTCCAGATCTTTGAGATAGTAAAATACCTTGTCCATATGTGGTGATCAAACCTGGAAGAAAGAAGATAAAAAGGGCGCATTCATTCTTGGAAGGGGGTTCAAAAAAAAGGAAAAACAAATGCTCGATATGCAAAAGGTGTGGCCACAAAAGAACTACATGTCCTTATCTTGTGAGACAAAATGGAGGAACAAGCACAAATGTAGCTTCTTGAATTTTTAGTTGTAAATAAACTAATTTGTGTCATATTTGCGACTGAATCAATTCTTTATCTAAATTGTTTTGACTATTGATGTTTGCATGTGAACATGATTTCTTTCATTGTAGGTAAACAACTGGTGATTACCTACATAAATATAAGTTGTTTAAACATGATTGTTTAGTATAAACAACAGTCAGTTATTTAAACAACTAAGAATTATTTATACGAGAACCTCAATTGCACATTAATTATTGATCACATCTGAAAGTATATTAATACATATTGACAAAAAGGGTCTTTCAATGGGTAATTAACATTCAAATAATAATTTGATAACAATTAATATCAAAAAAAATTATTCTACTAATAAACAACTTAATCATATACAACACTAACTTATTGGGGGTAAGTTGGCTTGATGATAATTACACATCTTGTGAAAAGTTAATGATTTTATATATTATTATTTAAATCATACTTATTGTAATTTTTATTTGCTTATACAATCATATCTCGTATAAAATAGATAAACAACTAGTGGTTGTGTAGATCAAAATATGATTGTTGGCATAAACAACCGTAAGTTGTTTAAGCAACTAAAAATTATTTTTGTTGGAACCTCAATTGCACATTGATTTATTGAACACATTTGAAATAGATTGACACATATGTGACACCCCGTAACTCTATCCTCAGATGTACCTATGTTTCGAGACTCATTCTTACCTATGAGAAGTGTATTAAGGTCATAAAAGACTTCTAACACTTAGACGAGTTCAAAATCTTTCTATAAATTGAGTTTATAGAGATATATTATGCAAGAATCGACTTTAAATGGTCATAAATCTTAGCACACAAATAATTAGGTGGCCTATGACCTACCAAATGAAAGCTCTTTGAATTAGTTTTCCAATGCAACTGGTTTCACCTAATGTGGAGTTCAGAGTCAAAGGTTATAGTCATTTTACTTAACAGTGCTAGAGCAGGGTGATTACATGAAACCATATATGGGTCGTGAATCGATATATGACCGTAAGGTTAGGTTTCGTGAAAAAGTCCAGAAAGTCAGAGTTTGAGCCCCAGACGTTACAAATCCATCTACGGTGAAAATCTTTCTACGGGTCATGAACTGGTTTCGTGAAAGGTTCCAGTAACCTCAAAAATGTGCCCAAAAGTCCATGAAAGTGACCCACGAGTCATGGAATATTCCACCGACCGTAAAGGTTTCGTGGATGATTTTAAAAAAATAAAATTAAATGATTATTTTGGTCTTTTCTCACCCTTTTAAATTCTAGACTCAACTTTTTATACCTAAATAAAGTCCTAAAGCATATCTAATCAGTAACATTATGCTAAATCATCCTTTCCAACGTAGAATAAGGTTTGAAGAGAGAAAAAGGCTAAAATTTGAAGAGAGAACTTGAGGATTCTTCCAAGATACTCTAAGATTCAAACTTCCAGGTATGTAAGGCTAACTAAAACATGAATTTTATTCTTCCATGTGCCCCATAACCTGAGTCGATGAAACTGTTGTTGAATTGAGTCTTTAATGGATGTTTCGTGAAGATTTATCTTAAATTCTAATGTATGTCTATATAATTTTGTGTGAATTACAATTTTTATGAATTAAATACTAAAAATTAAAGATTTTTATTTTCCTACATGAACCGTAGACTAAATTCTTGTTATTTTTACATATTGTATTTAAATGAGTATGCATGAGTAAAATTTGAGCCTAAAGAGTCTATAGAATCCTTAAATGCTTTAACTCTATTATTGTTTCTTGAATGTTGTGAGTTTGAATGATGCATGATTGAGTCTTTATGAGTCAAGAACTGAACCTTAAAAGAATGTAACTAAAGAATTGATAATTGATGTGATGAACTAAGTTGACAAATATCCAGTGAGACTAGATGAATGAGTTAACCATAGAGTTGAGGTCTTATGAGTATAATGAGTCTTGGGAGGAGTATTGAGTACCATATTGAGTAAGAGTAAGTCCAACTCAAACTCAATAACTACTAGTCAGTGTAGGAGAGGATTGAACTGTAAAAATAAGATCTTTCCTTATTGTCCCGAAAAGAGAACTTGATGTTATTATTGTAGATCCATTACTGGGATGTCCTTTACCCTGGCAAGGTATTGGATGGATGTGACAATGACATCACTTTGTTGTATCATCACCGACTCATAGGTGATGATTGTCGATTAGAAAAACTCCAGATAGGCCTTGATAGTACTCTGATTGGATTGGATTAGATGATATATGAGTGGTCATTGTCTAAACTATATTTCTTACTTTAGACTCTTGACTTAATGATTGAGCTTCCTATTTCTTGAGTTGAGTTATTTTGTGTTAATGTTATCATGTCTTTCAATGTTTCATTCTTCCATTTCACATACTATGTTTCTTTCTAACTTTAAGTTTAGACTTATTTTATTTCATTTTGAGGTAGCCATGGACCTATCATTGGCACCAGTTAGTCAGATGTTTAGAGGATTCATAGACTAAACTCTCAAGTTATGTTTTGATGTTATTTCTGACTAGTTTCTTTCACACTGGTCTTACTTAGTTGATGGATTGATTGTTTGGCATTTGACCTTTGATTTATCATTTTATCATGTTATTTCCTTGAGTATTCTTCATCATTGATGTATTCTTCTATTAGATAATGATTTAACGAATATGACGAGGCCTAGTGGTTGGCTTGGGGGCTAGCAATAGTCTCTGAGTGTCATCTATGCCAAGGGTACCCTCCCGGGGCATGACAAACTTGGTATCAGAGCACAGAGTTAAAAGTGTCCTAGGGAGTCTATGAAGCCATGTCTAGTAGAGTCTTGTTTATAGGTGTGTTGTGCACCATACTTTATATGCAGGAGGCTATAGGACATTAGGAATTATTACACTTCTTGTATAGTCCCAGTTCATGCGATAAGAGTTCAACTATATTAAAATATCCATTTGATTCGTGTGTTGTGTGTTTGCAGATTATGCATCCTAAGCGTACCACCCCCCAAAGAGATGCGTCTGCCTCTAATGCTATGAATACCCCCACCAGAGGTGCCTAGTTCTATAGAAATGAGGGATCGAGGTCGACCAACTAGAGCCACCGGTGTTCCACAACCACCCACTGCTCCACCTGCTCCTGCTACATAAGCTGATTTCAGAGGAGCTATCACTATTCTCACCCAACTAGTAGCTGCTCAGAGTGGGAATAAGAGATCATAGACCCTTAGCTCTAGCTCCCAAGAGACAACTGCTACAGCTAGACTTATTTTGAGGATGAACCCACCAGTCTTCACAGGGTCTAAGGTTGAAAAAGACCCCCAAAACTTTATTGATGAGATGTGGAAGGTGTTGAAAATAATGCATGCAACCGAGACCGAGGGAGTTGAACTTGCTTCCTATCAACTTAAGGATGTGTTAAATGTCTGGTACAATTAGTGGGAAGAAAGCCGAGGTGAGAAGTTTGGCAACTTGAAGCAGGAGGGGATGACTATCAAAGAATATAGCCTTAAGTTCATACAACTATTTAGGTATGCTCCAGATATGGCCCCTAACCTGAGATCTAGAATGAGGAAGTTCATATCCGGCTTGGGCAAGCATGTGAAAAAGGAGTGCAAAGCGACATTGCTGATTCCAGGCATGGACATCTCCAAAGTTATGGTCTATGCACAACAACTTAAGGAGGATAACAAAAGAGATAGGGAGGATTATTTGAGCAAGAAGGCTAAATCAGCAGGGCATGAGCCTAACCAGTAAAATAAAGGTAAGGGTGACAGGTCCTATTTTCAGAAGAGGTCTTCAAACTATGCACAATCCTCAGCAAGTACACCAGCTCTGAGTAACAGGTATGATCAGAAGTCACAGGGCTATCTGAATTCCAGATCTTAGGGTTCTCAATCCCAAGCTATTGTGACTCACGGTTAGAAGGTCAAACCACCATGTGGGAAGTGTGGTAGACTCCACCTAGGTGAGTGCTGAGAGGGCACAAATGCTTGCTTCAAGTGTGAATAGACTGGATATTTCCAGAATAAGTTCCCAATGAAAAGGCGGGGTGAGGGAGGTAATAGAGCTCAATTTTTGGCATACCCATAAGCCAGTGATAATCAGAGAGGTGCCACTACTAATACAGGAGAGGGTACAAACTGTCTATATATAATGGGCAATCGACAGGATCAGAAAGATGCACCAGATGTTATCATGGGTATGTTTCTCGTCTTTGCCTATAATATATATGCCTTGCTTGACCCAGGTGCCACTTTATCATTTGTGACTCCATATGTGACTAGTAAGTTTAAGATCCTTCCTGAATGTCTTCTTGAGCCCTTTAGTGTTTCTACTTCGACTGTTGAGTCTATCATAGCTAAAAAGGTTTATAGAGATTTTGTAGTGCCCATTTATCATAGAGATACTCTTGCTGATCTGATTGTGTTAGAGATGGTTGACTTTGATGTGATCTTTGGTATAAATTGACTTTATGCCTGTTATGCCTCTGTCAACTGTAGAACCCGGACAATCAAGTTCTAATTTCTGAATGAGCCTATTATAGAGTGGAAGGGTAGTTCTGTAGTGCCTAAGGATAAGTTTATTTCCTACCTTAAGGCTAGAAAGTTAATCCCTAAAGGGTGTATCTATCATCTCGTGTGATTTTAGGGCTGATTATGTAGAGTCTCTACCTTTTGAGTCAATTCCTGTTATCAATGAGTTCTCGATGTTTTCCTGATGATTGGCCTAGAGTCCCTCATGATAGGGAGATCAACTTTGGGATTGATGTTCTCCCTGATACTCAGCCTATCTCTATTCCTCTATATAGAATGGCTACCGCTGAGTTAAAGGAACTGAAAAAACAGTTGTATGATCTCTTGGATAAGGGATTTCTTAGGTCGAGTGTCTCTCCATGGGGCACTCTTGTCCTATTTGTTTGAAAGAAGGATGGTACCCTCAGGATGTGTATAGACTATCGCCAGTTGAATAAGATGACCATTAAGAACAAATATCCCCTTCCAAGAACTGATGACTTGTTTGACCAACTTTAGGGTGTCACTATTTTCTCCAAGATAAACCTCCGATCAGGCTATCACTAGTTAAAAGTGAGAGAATGTGACATCTCAAAGATGGCTTTTCGAACCCGATACGGTCACTTGGAGTTCATGGTAATGTCCTTTAGGTTGACAAATGCACCTGTAACTTTCATGGACTTGATGAACAAAGTGTTTAGAAAGTATCTTGACATGTTTGTGATCGTGTTTATTGATGATATCTTGGTGTATTCCAGAGAAGAAGAGAAGCATGCTAATCACCTTAGGATCGCTTTGTAGATGCTCAAGGATAATGAGTTATATGCAAAGTTTTCAAAGTGTGAGTTTTGACTTAAATCTGTGGCATTTCTGGGCCATATGGTTTCGGGCGACAACGTATGAATGGATACTCATAAGATCGACGTGGTCAAGAATTAGCCTATACCAACCTCTCCCACAGACATAAGAATCGTTTTGGGTTTAGCAAGCTACTACCGTAGATTTGTTGAGGGATTTTCTTCCATATATGCACCATTGACTAGACTGACTCAAAAGAAGGTCAAGTTTCAGTGGTATGATGAATGTGAGAAAAGTTTCCAAGAGTTGAAGACCAAATTGACTATTGCACCAATGTTGACTTTACTTGAGGGGACTGATGATTTTGTGATCTATTATAATTCTTTTAGAGTGGGATTGGGATGTGTTTTGATTCAAAAAGGTAAGGCCATAGCTTATACTTCCACAAAACTTAAGAACCATGAAAGGAACTATCCAACTCATGATTTAGAATTGGATGCGGTAGTGTTTTACTCAAGATTTGGTGACATTATTTATATGGAGCACATGTTAATGTATTCATAGACCATAAGAGCCTACAATATGTATTCACCCAAAAAGAGCTAATCTTAAGGCAGAGGAGATGGCTTGAGTTGCTCAAGGGCTACGACATGAGCATCCTCTACCACTCAGGTAAAGCTAATATTATTGCTAATGCTCTTAGTAGATTTTCAATGGGCAGCATGACCCATATTGAGGTGGGAAAGAAATAGTTAGCAAAGGAAGTGCATAGATTGGCCCGATTGGGAGTACAACTTTAAGAGTCTAACGAAGGCGGAGTTGATGTTCAGAATGGGTTTGCATCATCTCTTGTAGTAGAGGTGAATAAAAAGCAAGACCAAGACCCCATTTTGCTACAATTGAAGGTAGAAGTGCATAAACAGAAGGTGATGACTTTTGCCAAAGAGGGAGATGGAGTATTGAGGTGTCAAGATAGATTGTATGTTCCAGATATTGATGGTATTTGAGAATGATCATGGCAGAAGCCTACAACTTTAGGTATTGCATCCACCCAGGGTCAACTAAGATGTATCACAACTTGAGAGAGCTTTATTGGTAGAGTGGAATGAAGAGGGGCATTGCCGAGTTTGTTTCTAAGTGCCCAAATTACGAATAAGTTAAAGTTGAACATCAAAGGCCATGTTGAGTAGCCTAGAATTTTTAAATTCCAGAATGGAAGTGGGAGGTAATCAATATAAATTTCATCACAAGCTTACTGAGGTCTCGTAGGTAGCATGCTTTGATCTGGGTGATTGTTGATAGGATGACTAAATTAGCCCACTTCTTAGTGGTAAAGACTACTAATACGACACAGGACTATGCCCGATTATATATTCGAGAGATTGTTAGGTTACATAGAGTTCCTTTGTCCATCGTATCGGATAGAGAAGCTTAGTTCACTGCCCAATTCGGAAGTCCTTTCAGAAAGGCCTAGGTTCAAAGGTTAACCTTAGTATGTTTTTTACCCTTAGACTGATGGCCAGGAAGAACGCACAATTCAGACCCTAGAGGATATGTCGAGGGCCTGTGTCATCGATTTTAAGGGTAATTGGGATGATTATTTACCTCTGATTGAGTTTGCCTAAAATGACAGCTTTCATTCGAGCATTCAGATGGCTCCTTATGAGGCCCTCTATGGGAGGAGATATAGATCACCGATTGGATGGTTTGAGGTAGGTAAAGCAGGGTTGATTAGACTAGACTTAGTTCACCAACCCATGGAGAAAGTGAAAATCATTCGAGAAGGATTGAAAACTGCACGGAGTCTCCAAAAGTCCTACACTATTGTTAGGAGAAAGAACTTAGAGTTTGAAGTAAACAATTGGGTATACTTAAAAGTGTCACCCATGAAGGGTGTAATGAGATTTGGGAAAAAGGGAAGTTGAGTCCTCGATACATTGGTCCTTACCAAATTATGAAGAGAGTGGGAATATAGCTTATGAGTTAGAGTTACCATATGAGCTAGCAACCATCCATCCGGTCTTTCACATTCATATGCTTAAGAAGTGTTTAGGAGATCCGTCCTTGGTTGTATCTGTTGAAAGCATTGGAGTAAAGGATAGTTTGAGTTATGAAGAGATCCCAGTCTAAATCCTGGATCATCAAGTTTGAAAGTTGAGAACTAAAGAGGTTTCATCAGTAAAAGTGTTGTGGAGAAGTCAAACTTTTAAAGAAGCTACATGGGAAGTTGAAGAGGATATGAAGGCTAGATACCCTCACCTGTTTGTGCCTCCAAATGATGAAATTGATAGTAATGATTCATTTCTACTCTCTGAGTCACTTTTCCATTATTGAGTTCTTATCTCTGAGTTGATGCCTTTTTCGAGTCTAAGAGTATATGAGTATATATGTCTTTAATTGTATTTGTGCCTAATGATGATGTTAGAAATGGTCTTTCAATTCTAAATACTGAGTTGAAGTTAATTCTGGAGTATGAGTATGCGAGTATCCGAGCATTCGAGTTCTTGATGGTGCTTCTGCTTGATGGGTCCTAAGTTGCTCATCATTTGAGGACGAATGATCCCAAGGAGGAGATGTTGTGACACCCCGTAAATCTATCCTCAGATGTACCTATGTTTCAAGACTCATTCTTACATATGAGAAGTGTATTAGGGTCATAAAAGACTTCTAACACTTAGACAAGTTCAAAACCTTTCTATAAATTAAGTTTATAGAGATAGATTATTCAAGGGTCGACTTTAAATGGTCATAACTCTTAGCACACAAATAATTAGGTGGCCTATGACCTATCAAATGAAAGCTCTTTGAATTAATTTTTGAATGCACCTGGTTTTACCTAATTTGGAGTTCGGAACCAAAGGTTATAGTTATTTTACTAAACAGTGCTAGAGCAGGGTGATTTCATGAAACCATATACGAGTCGTGAATCGATATATGACCCGTAAGGTTAGGTTTCGTGGAAAAGTCCATAAAGTCAGATTTTAAGCCCTAGACATCACGAATCCATCTATGGTCGAAAAGCCTTTTACGGGTCGTGAACTGATCTTGTGAAAGGTTCCAATAACCTAAAAAATGTACCCAAAAGTTCATGAATGTGACCCACGAGTCGTGGAACATTCCACGGGCCATAAAGGGTTTCATGGATGACTTTTTACAACTTTTTCTAAATAATTATTTTGGTTTTTTGTCACCCTTTTAGAACCTAGACTCGACTTTTTATACCTAAATAAAGTCCTAAAACATATCTAATCAACAACATTACGCTAAATCATCCTCTCCAATGTAGAACAAGGTTTTAAGGGAGAAAAAGGCTAAGGTTTGAAGAGAGAACTTGAGGATTCTTCCAAGCTACTCCAAGATTCAAACATCCAGGTATGTAAGGCTAACTAAAATATGAATTTTTTTCTTCCATGTGCCCTATAACCTGAGTCGATGGAACTATTGATGAATTGAGTCTCCCATGGATGTTTCGTGAAGATTTTTCTTAAATTCTAATGTATGTCTATATAATTTTGTGTTAATTATAGTTTTTATAAAATAAATACTAGAAATTGAGGATTTTGCTTTTACTACATGAACCCTAGACTAAATTTTTATTATTCTTACATATTGCATTTAAATGAGTATGCATGAGTAAATTTTGAGCCTAAAGAGTCTACAAAATTCTTAAATGTTTTAACTCTATTATTGTTTATTGAATGCTATGAGTTCGAATGATGCATGATTGAGTATTTATGAGTCAAGAACTGAACCTTAAAAGAATGTAACCAAAGAATTGATGATTGATATGATGAACTGAGTTAACGAATGTCCAATGAGATTAGATGAATGAGTTAACCATAGAGTTTGAGGTCTTATGAGAATAATAAGTCTTGGGAAGAGTATTGAGCACCTAATTGTGTAAGAGTAAGTCCAACTCGAACTCAATAACTACGTTGCCAGCATAGGAGAGGATTAAATCGTAAAAATTAGATGTTTCCTTATTATCCCGAAAAGAGGACTTAATATTATTATTATGAATCCACTGGTGGGATGTCCTTTACCCTGACAAGGTATTGGATGGATGTGGCAATGACATCACTTCATTGTATCATCACCAGCTCATAGGTGATGATTGTCGATTAAAAAAACTCCTAGATAAACCTTGATTGTACTATGAGTGGATTGGTTTAGATGATATATGAGTGGTTATTGTCTAAACTGTATTTCTTACTGTAGACTCTTGATTTGATGATTGAGCTTCCTATTTCTTGGGTTGAGTTATTTTGAGTTGATGTTATTCTATCTTTATATGTTTCATTCTTCCATTTTACATACTAGTACATTCTACGTACTGACGCCCATTTGGGCTTGCATCTTTTCATGATGCAGAGATAGGTACTAGTGGTCATCAGTAGGTGCTTCGTTGAAGACCTAGTTACGTTTAGTCGATTTGGTGGGTCCTCCCCTACTTTCGGAGGATACTATGTTTCTTTCTAGCTTTAAGTTTAGACTTATTTTATTTCATTTTGAGGAAGTCATGGACTTGTAATTGGCACCAGTTAGTAAGATATTTAGAGGCTTCATAGACTAGACTCTCGAGTTATGTTTTGATATTATTTCTAACTAGTTTCTTTCACACTAGTCTTACTTAGTAGATGGATAAATTGTTTGGTGTTTGGACTTTGATTTATTATTTTATCATGTTATTTCCTTGAGTATTCTTCATCATTGATGTCTTCCTCTATTAGATTATGATTGAATGAATGGTACGAGGCCAAGTGGTTCATTTGGGGGCTAGCAATAGTCTCAGAGCGCCAGCCACGCCAACGGTACCCCCTCCCTCAAGGCGTGACAAACATATTGATAAAAGGTGTCTTTCAAAGGATGATTAATTTTAATATATTGATTTGATCAAAATTATTAACAAACTATTTGATTCTACTAATAAACAACTCATTCATATATAGCAGTAATTTATTCGCTTGATAATAATTTTACATCTTGTTAAAAGTTAATGGCTTTATCTATATTATCTAAACCAATACTTATTGTAATTTTAATTTACTTATACAATCATATCTCGTATAAAATAGATAAACAACTAGTGGTCATGTAGATCAAAATATGATTGTTTAGCATAAACAATCGTAAGTTGTTTAAGCAACGAAGAATTATTTATTCTAGAACCTCAATTGGACATTAATTTTGCTGAAAACATTTGAAATAGATTGACACATATTGATAAAAAGAGTATTTCAATGGATAATTAATTTTAATATATTGATTTGATCACAATTAATCACAAACTATTTGATTCTACTAATAAATAGTTTATTTATATACGACAGTAACTTATTCGCTTGATACCAATTTCACATCTTGTGAAAAATTAATGGTTTTATATATATTATTTAAACCAATACTTATTGTAATTTTAATTTGCTTATACAATCATATCTCGTATAAAATAGATAAACAACTAGTGGTCGTGTAGATCATAATATGATTGTTTAGCATAAACAACCATAAGTTGTTTAAGCAACTAAGAATTGTTTATACTAGAACCTCAATTGGACATTAATTTGTTGAACACATTTGAAATAGATTGACACATATTGATAAAACAAGTCTTTCAGAGGATGATTAATTTAAATATATTGATTTGATCACAATTAATCATAAACTATTTGATTCTACTAATAAACAACTCATTCATATACGACAGTAACTTGTTCACTTGATAACAATTTCACATCTTGTGAAAAGTTAATGATTTTATATATATTATTTAAGCCTATACTTATTGTAATTTTAATTTTCTTATACAATCATATCTCGTATAAAATAGATAAACAACTTGTGATCGTGTAGATCAAAATATATTTGTTTAGCGTAAATAATCGTAAGTTGTTTAATCAATTAAGAATTGTTTATACTAGAACCTCAATTGGACATTAATTTGTTGAACGCATTTAAATTTATTGACACACATTGATAAAATGGGCCTTTCAAAGGATGATTAATTTTAATATATTGATTTGATCACAATTAATGACAAACCATTTGATTCTACTAACAAACAACACATTCATATACGACAGTAACTTATTCGCTTGATAATAGCTTCGCATCTTGTGAAAAGTTAATGATTTTATATATATTATTTAAACAAATACTTATTGTAATTTAATTTGCTTATACAATCATATCTCGTATAAAATAGATAAACAACTAATGGACGTGTAAATCAAAATATGATTATTTAGCATGAATAATCGTAAGTTGTTTAAGAAACTAAAAATTGTTGATCCTAGAACCTCAAATGAACATTAATTTGTTGAACACATTTGAAAAAGATTGACACATATTGATAAAAGAAGTCTTTCAAAGGATGATTAATTTCAATATATTGATTTGATCTCAATTAATCACAAACTATTTAATTCTACTAATAAACAACTCATTCATATACGACAGTAACTTATTCACTTGATAATAGTTTCACATCTTGTGAAAAGTTAATGATTTTGTATACATTATTTAAACTAATACTTATTGTAATTTTAATTTGCTTATACAATCATATCTCATATAAAATAGATAAACAACTAGTGGTCGTGTAGATCAAAATATGATTGTTTAGCTTAAACAACCGTAAGTTGTTTAAGCAACTAAGAATTATTTATACTAGAGCCTCAAATGGACATTAATTTGTTGAACGCATTTGAAATAGATTGACACATATTGATAAAATAAGTCTTTCAGAGGATGATTAATTTCAATATATTGATTTGATCACAATTAATCACAAACTATTTGATTGTACTAATAAACAACTCATTCATATACGACAGTAACTTATTAGCTTGATAATAATTTCACATCTTGTGAAAATTTAATGATTTTATATATATTATTTAAACCAATACTTATTATAATTTTAATTTGCTTATACAATCATATCTCGTATAAAATAGATAAACAACTTGTGATCGTGTAAATCAAAATATGATTGTTTAGCATAAATAATCGTAAGTTGTTTAAGCAATTAAGAATTGTTTATACTAGAACTTCAATTAAACATTAATTGATTGAACAAATTTGAAAATATATTGACACATATTGATAAAACAAGTCTTTCAGAGGATGATTAATTTAAATATATTGATTTGATCACAATTAATCACAAATTCTTTGATTCTACTAATAAACAACATATTCATATACAACATTAACTTATTCGCTTGATAATAATTTTACATCTTGTGAAAAGTTAGTGATTCTATATATTATTAGTTAAATCAATACTTATTGTAATTTTAATTTGCTTATACGATTATATCTTGCATAAAATAGATAAACAACTAGTGGTTATGTAGATCAAAATATGATTGTTTAGCATAAATGTCACGACCCAAAAATGGGCGTGATGACACTCGTCTTATCCCACCAAGACAAGTCAGCCAAAAACTCAATTACAA
>JBCEWC010003290.1:0-30841 GCA_038996855.1 Solanum aculeatissimum
CTCACTATTGTATTTGTTATTGTCATCATAATATTATTTGGCTAAATTCGACTTTTCCCGAGTTCCGATCCTAACAAGCTTCAACATGCATATAGTAAGAGAGTAAGAGAGGACAGAAGAATATATTTGATTTACTGATAGATGTCGCCACAAAGATACTATACTCAATGTCTTTGCTGTTGTTGGACCAGTCTGTAATATGCAAGTAGACAGAGTTTAGAGTTGGGGTATCTTGGTGCTGAATCAATGTGCAATATCTAATGTATCATCAAGCTAGTTTTGGACGAGGGCATCATATCCTGGCCTATTACTACCACACCCTTGCTTATCGTCCAACATCAATTGCCATGGCTATATGATAGATATGACCCATGGGTCTCTTACTAGGACGACTAACAGACCTGTATGACAGAATTCCCTAATATTTGCTTGCAGTTTGAGATCATGAAATTCATAATATCTTCTTTAGCTCTATACACTTATAAAGGTCTTTAGTCTCTAGACATGGAATTTTTGACAGCAAGGAAGATGAAAGGTAAAGCACCTCCCTAAACAAAAGACACCCTTGAAGACTACCACTTGATATACTACCCCACGATCTTGGCTTGAATCAGGTACTAGAGAACAAGTTTTTGGCTGATAGTAGTTAAACACCTCACTGTGCACTTTCCAAACAAACGACGCCCGTGAAGACTACAATTCGTTGTACCATCCTATGATTTTGGCTTGATTGGGTATTAAAACAGGTTCCTTTTAATTCTTGTTATGAGAATTTTTCCTCCTTCCATGATATTTTTCGTAGTAGGATGTAGACATGTAAGTTTAATGAAACACTAGATTGAAAACTTCCCATTTTTTACTTTTCATGTTGTTCCGCTACATAGTTGGGGGCAAAAAAGAAATATTTAAATCTGAATTAGAAAAACAGTTGAGAGTCTCCTTCTCTGTGGTTGTTGAATGACATACTCATCAAAAATATTTATGCTCTGGCTGGGGTTTTCTACTTATAGACTAGTTCTATGATCATCCAAAAAAGGCAGTAGATTTAAACATTTCGCTTTGGATTTGCAAAACCATCACTGAATTAAATCCCATTGGGAATCCTAAGAATGCATCACACTTTTTGGGGCATGCTGTCCTTGTACAAACACTATGTTTTGGGTTACAGTTGATTATAACATCATCAAAGGTAATTATTATGTACAGAACAGTGAGCGAAAGATGTCTGCTCATCTCTTCAAGTATGATTGGACAACATGAAGAGAAAGTTAGAAATCATTAGCTTGTTTTACTAGGTCTGTGTGCATGCTGATGATATCTCCCTTCTTCGGTATATGGGGACAACCCCCCCTCCCCCTGGTTATTTTCAGGAAAAATGCCAACATTGACTTAGTGCTTGATCATCTTAATGAATAAGATCTTTGCTTATCCCATAAATAAAAAGTGTAATTTCACAATTTGGAGGTGAGGGGGTCAAATAAAAATAATACATCTTGTTGATGTGAATGTGAAAGTGCTGGAGTTTAGCTGTCTATGTAGCTACTATGGTGCCTGGATGTTATATGTTGTAGTTGCATACAAAAATTTGGACAGTTTTGGTTGGTTTCCAAAGATGTAAATATGTATGGACTAACTATTTTATCACTTTGTAGGAGTGGAAAAAGGTTCAAAGGACCCGCAGAGGGAGAAAGTGGGAAAAATAACTGTTGATCAGTTGAAGGCAATTGCTCAAGAGAAGCTGCCAGATCTTAATTGTTCTACGATTGAATCTGCAATGAGGATTATAGCTGGCACTGCAGCAAATATGGGAATTGACATCGACCCTCCGATTCTTGAACCTAAAAAGAAAGAACTTGTGTACTAGTTTTGCTTTTGTGCCTTTTCTATTCCCATGTGCCCTTGTATTAGAAGCAATTGGCTGCAGAAAGAGGATCTGGCAGTTTAGTCAGTTATCCATTTGTTTCAATTCTTTTGGACTCTTCATTCCTTATTTATTTTGAATATATGATCAAATGCCTAGACTCGCTCTGAAGGGCTAGATACCAATCCAACTTTTCGTCCAAGTCCATATTACAAACATTAGCGTTACAAATTAAGCAACATTTCTGCTTGCATTGTTTTCAACTACACCACATACTAAGAGAGCTCGACATCAAAATGGACACTTTTTGAACCCTAAAAACCAAAAGAGAGACTCTAAAAATACGTACCAAAAAAGACAAATGGGCAATCTTTTAACACCGCCATCCTCTCAATTAACTCAAAATCCATTTAGAAGAACATTACTCAAACTTTAAAGGTAGTTCGCTCACAAATGGACAAACTATGATTCTTTTTATTAACCACTCACATGGTCTCAATTTTAAGTGTATTGTGAAGTATTTCTGATACATCAAAATCATGATTTTTTTCATCCAATAAATATTATTATTTATTTGCTTATAGTCAGTAAAAAATTATTATTGAAATCGACGGGGACAATGATTCTTCTTATGAATAGATTTCCCACAAACTACATCGTTATGCCATGCGACCCTGGAGTAATGTTCATTTTATTTCTACGATGCCCAACACTATTGACTCCAAAATTTCTCAAATATTGAGTCTTTGGAATTAAATTGAATGGAGAAGATGGTCATCATGACTCATCAAATCCTAAAAGTCAACATGTCTGGCTGGAAATGAGAAGCAACAAGTTAAAAAAGGGGAAGGGGTCTTGTACGCGTTTGCGCGAGTAGTCTGAACGTGAATACAATTAAAATCTAAGATCTGGAGTTTGGTTTATTTATTCCTTTAAAAGATATACAATCATTTTAGTTTAGAGGTTAGGTGAATCGGAAAAATCATTTTTTGGTGCATAAATTCAGAAAAAGGAGGGCCTTGAATTTTATTGAAGTTTTAAGAGGAAAAGGAATCGGACAACCATATTAGTAGTTTCTTATATCCCCGCCCGCCCCGCGTGGAAAGCTGTCTTGTTTCACCTAATAGCTCGGGACTCGGGCGCTGTGCTATATACAAAGAGAAGCACCCACAAATTAACATCATTCCATCTTTTGTTTCCTTCCTTCAATCCAAGGTACCTGTAAAATCTCTCAGCATTTAATTTCTCCTTCATCAGGATTCATGTACAAGTTGTCATTTTGCAGGTAAAAATGAGTGATGAACAAAGACGCGCCCCTCGTTTGAATGAGAGGATCCTCTCATCATTGTCAAGGAGGTCTGTCGCCGCTCATCCTTGGCACGATCTCGAGATAGGTAGCACTCTTCACTATATTACATCAACATACATATTCTCATCATTCCTTAATTTCCTATTGCTGTCTGTAAATGTAGGACCTGAAGCTCCAAGTGTTTTCAATGTTGTAAGTGTCTCCAATTATTTTGATGAATTATTCCAATGTTTGCGCTACTTGATTATGATGGGAGATCAAAAGGATCCATTGGGAACACCAAGTCATATCAGATTAAATAAAAATGTTCAAATTAAACTCTTCTTTCGGTGACTGCATTATCCTTACAGGTCATTGAAATATCCAAAGGCAGTAAAGTCAAATACGAGCTTGACAAGAAAACTGGTCTCATTAAGGCATGATCTCAACTCCTAATTAACCAAATATGAATCTCTCTTGTGTCTTCCGATATCTAGTCAATCTCCCATCTATTTTCAGGTTGATCGCGTCCTCTACTCATCAATGGTGTACCCACAGAACTATGGCTTCATTCCTCGGACGCTATGTGAAGACAATGACCCCATGGATGTACTAGTGCTCATGCAGGTAATTAAGCGCATGATTGTCTTCCCATACATACAACTAATAGTGATCCTATAGCATTTTATCCAGTCCGATTCATTGAAATTGTTTCTTCAACAGGAGCCTGTCCTCCCAGGTTGTTTCCTTCGAGCTAGGGCCATAGGTTTGATGCCTATGATTGATCAGGTTAATTCTTATTATACATACACATATCGCTGCCTGCAGGTTAAACTTTATTTCCTACATGATAAAAGGCCTAAATTTCTAATTCATCAATCCAGGGTGAGAAGGATGATAAGATAATAGCAGTGTGTGCTGACGATCCAGAATATCGCCACTACACTGATATTAACCAGCTTGCTCCTCATCGTCTGGCCGAAATCCGCCGCTTTTTCGAAGACTGTATCCTCAACATAATTTAATTAATTTGCGCAAATTCTCTACGAATATAATTTTCTTAATTTGTCACCAGACAAGAAGCTTGAGAACAAGGAGGTTGCCGTTAATGAGTTTCTTCCTCCTAGTACAGCGGTCCAAGCAATCCAATACTCAATGTATGATAAAACAGTGTACTTTTTGTGCTGGATTAGTTGTGAATGCGTACTATCGTTGATAATATACAAGTAATTTGAGCTAATTAATGTTTTGTATTTTTACTGTCGTGCAGGGACCTTTATGCTGAATACATATTGCAGACACTGAGAAAGTAATTCGATGTTTCATTCTACCATTGCAAGTCGTTTTAAATTATTTAGCCATCTTGGCAACTTTCATGTTAATGATGCAGCCAGATTGTTGTGTCATTCGTTCATAACTATTTACCTTGTATTTGTTTTGTCATGCGGAAAGGGGTGTTAAACATTATAGCGGAAGTTTCAATTCAGCACTTGAATCAAACTACTTCTTGTAGTCTACTATGTTTATTGTTGACACTAGTTCAATAAAAAAAAGTAAAATTAAACATGCGTAATATATGGTAAATATGAAATAACCTTGTTAAACAAAAACTCATATTGGTGACAGTAATGGTTACATATAATATAAATGACTTAAAAGTTGATAAGAATAATAATTTCAACTATAAATTTTGTTTCCATATGAAATAGACGGTTGATAGATACATATGTTGAATTTTTTTTAAAAAAAAAACTATAGATTTGTTGGCCAATTTTTGCATTTGAAAAATGTGAAATCAAATCAGATAAACCCGACTAATCCTAATTACTTCCAAACATACTAGTATCTTATGTAAAATCACAATATGAAGATAAAACACTCCCAAAGATAATTAGGGCCCAGATAACACCTTACTCCGACAGCAGGAAATTTTACAGCACGTAACGAGGATTTAGTTTTTGTTTAATGACATAAATGGTTCCTCAAACGTACTAAAAAACTTATGCATGACAGCATTTTGACTCCGTAGACATTTGGGTAAAGTGCATCATTGCTCTTGTTAACCATAATGATACTGTGCTATAGATAAAACTGTGCTGTCCATCCACAACAGACAAAAGTATTAACGAAGATCATCTTTTACAAAATAGTTGTAGAAAACCAACTTTAAAACGTTGAAAAATGACAAAGGGGTATCAAAAGTTGATAATAATTAAAGAGATGCATTCCAGCATTTACCAAGCAAGAAAGCCTTGAGATCTACGCAACTACAGTTTCAGCGCTGACTGAAAAGAGCTTTGCTAATTATACCAGTGGCCTCGATATATCGATCAACACACCTAGAGATGCAACTACCTTCACTTCCACTTAGACTGCTCCCTGGCTTGGTGATACACTTGTCAAAGCATTTGTCCCTCACAGTCTGAGATAATTGAAAACGGTTAGTCTTACATCTTCTGCAGTGATTCACAGCCACCCAAAACATGCTCTGCACTTGCATACATCACAAGTTGCAGCATCTTATTTATACATGACAGCAACTCAATGTCTCAATATACACAATCAAAGCAGTCTAACAAATTATGTATGATTCCATGATTGGAAAATGCAGATCTACCAGTGAAGCAGAAAAGTATCCACATCAAGAGCACACACAAACCTTTAAATGAAGGTCACGGGCAAAGTTTCTAGCAATAAGTTGAAACAAATTATAATGTCAATTATTGAGGTGCCTTCCACAGTTTGACGTCCAGTCTCACCAAAAAAAGGACAACAGACAAACCAAATAACTTGATTGCAAAAACAGAATATCAAAGAAACATCGATGGTAAATAAATCATGTGAGATTAGAGAACACAGCAAAGTACGAGCATGGTAAATGAATTGACTGGCCAACTTCAGATTCTCCTAGGGAAAAATACTAATCTCTCAAGGCGTCACTAGTTGCTTGAGAAGCTATTCTTCCCCTGCTGAAATAATGTAACAAACCTCGAAAGGCTACACATGGCTTAAGTTTCTTGCAATATGAGATTGAATGCCATAACTCTTATTTGTGTTTTACAGTTAATTGGTGTTGTTGAGGAATCTGCACATATGAGATATTTTTTTGAGAAGGTATTGAATGACCAAAATCTGAAATCACCAAATGGCAGTTCTATCAACCAATTTTCTCATAATTATATATTAGCTCAAGTACCTAACAACAAGACAATGCTAAATCATATTTCCTCGGTCGCAAAATATCTATCCTACCTGACTAGTGCAACATACCCACGACACGGTATGTTTTCCTCATCAAAAAGGAAGTAGATCTAGGAAGTCAAGCCACTGTAGGTTTCCAACTCTCCAAACAATTAAGTCTACTGTTGCGTGTGTCAAGAACAAAGAAAACATGAGAGAAATTAAAAAATGATTGTCTCAATTCATTCATTCAAATACACAAGAATACATCGTTATTTATATACGAGGGGAGATATTTATCTTCAATGTAAATCCTACAAATTAACGCGCATAATATTCTTCAATTAAAGCTACACAACATTTTATACTAAATGTAGCATCTGGAATATCTCTTACATATATTCTACGATTAATGTTACACAATATTCTACACTAAATGTAACATCCAGAATATCTGTTGCATATATCCTACAATTAATGCTACTGTTCTACACTAAGTGTAGACCATACAAGATATTCTATGATATTTCCATCATGCTAACAGGGTGTATACAGGTGGTTAAAAGAAAGGACTTCTTAGTTGACTAACTGTGCTTTTCATCAATCCAACATAAGGGGAGAACCATGAGATCTTAGGTTCAAATCCCAGCAGGGACAGATTACCCTAGATGATTTCTCATCATCTGCCTTAATCTTAATAGACTTACATCACCTGGTAAATGTGTTAGTGAGAGGTATAAGGAACTCGTGGAATATTTAAGGTGCAAGAACTGGCTGTGAGACAATCATCATTAAAAAACAGTGAGATTTGGTGAAATTTTTGGTCTAAAGAACCTCAATTTTATCTTCAAATGAAACATAATGGGCCAAATGGAAATAACAATTCCATATAGCTGACTCCAAACTAGCTCAGGATTGAGATGTAGTTGTTAACCAGTATAAACTATAAAGTAGTAGCAACTCATATTTACAGTTCATTATCAAAGGGAGAAAAGTGCAAATGGAGTAGAACGAAAAAAAGGTCACGTACTTTGGAATGCTGGGAGTGACAGATTGTAATGCAAATTTCGGTAATCCTAAGACATTGGATCATCTTACACATTCACAAAATTACACCACTTTCCTAAATGTTAATCTGCTCCCCTGATGGAATCTAATAGTCATGAAGGAAACAAGAATTTGTTATTTGAAAAAATATGGAACATGTATGTATATCCAATGAAATAAATTGACATGAGCAGACATTTGGTACGTAACAAGCAGAAAACTCGTGAGGTCAACCTCTTTATTGACTCTGGTCTTTCCTAGCATACAAATATTACAGAAGGTTTACAAAGTAATTTACTGAATACTGCAGAAAAAGTTTTAGAAGTGTAGGATGCCTCCTTAAAACTCCTCACAAACCAAATGCCTAGGAATAATTAAAGATTATGGGAAGAAAAGTATGTTAGTTTGCTAGCATCTTGCGGACATAACTCCCTATACAAGACAACATCTTTGCTCAACAGCTGACAAATTTGTAAAAGCGCGGCATTCATTGGTCGCAGTTTCAAACAAAAGTTTACAGCGTTGAGTAAAGTTAGCGATAAAGGAAAAAAACAACTGGCAAAACCAAAAAATCAGAGGCAAGGGCATGTGAGAAGGAGATGAAAGTAGACATGAGATGAAACCTCGAGAAATTGCTCAGCGTAAGCCTGAGCAAGCTGAGTTTTGAGCTGGTCCATGATGTCATTCGTCGAGAATTGGGACGATGATCCACTGGGCGGCGATGAAAAAGAATCCATATCCCCTCTTTCACTCTCTCGTTCTGACTGAAAAACCCTAGATCAGCGGTGCGCCTAAAAAAGCTAAAACCCCTCTCGCCGCCCCTCCCCAAATTACACCTTTACCCTCGTAGCTTTTTTATTTTTTACTTTTCATTTGTCGAAAATTATAAATAAAGTTTGATTTAAAATCATTTACAAGAAAAACAAGAGTAATGAATAGGAAATTTCCGCAAGCATCTATTAGTAAATTAATAAACGTAACTATAATTTACTTGTATTATGATTGCGAGCAACGTATATTGAAACTCATAATCGTGAGTTCCTCTTTAAGATTTATATAAGTCGTTTTTTCTTCTTCTTCTTTTATTTCATTCCCTTTTATACAAATTTTCAATTTTTCTTTCCTTTCACGCTTCTTAATTTCTTTTCATTAATCACTCAATCGTTTTAATTTTTAAATTTTGAAAGATTTCTTCCTCCCTCCCAATTGCTTCTCTTCAATTTCAGGTATCACTTCTAGCAATTTCGAATTTTTTCTTAGAATTTTTGTTTTCATGATTTTATAATTTTGTTTACATAGTATCTCCACCATTTCAATGTAATCAAGAAACTCATCAATGAGGATAACAAGAGGTATACATTTGCATCATGGGATATCGAAGATTTATCATCTTTTTCTTTAGGTCTAATTCAAGAGTATTACAGGATCACTTGCAAATTTTGGGACTTATGAAGATATTAGATCTAAGTACCGTAATGATTCAATCAAAATGCAATAAATTTTTCATAAAGTAAATCTAAATAGCAAGGAGAAAAAAGGAACATTGTTCAAACGAGTTGCAGAATGAAAAATAATATATAAGAAATTACTTCTAGTAAAAATAAATTTAAAAAAATTGATGACAGTGATTCCGGGACAAATAACGTAAAACAAATTGAAGAAGATAAGATATTTTATATAATTATTCTTTTTTGCATATTTATATTTTTCTAGATTTGTATTTATATACAAAAAATTGTATAGCAATAAATTGTATCAACTATATATGGATACAACATTATATTTGTATCAAAAAATACGAGTTTGTGTTTGTTTTTTGTGTATAATTTCAACATTTGTATAGGCATTTTGTATAATTCTTCCTCTCTTTTTTTTTATATATATATTTTATATTTTTTAGAAATTGTATTTATATTCTAATACTTTTCGAGAGATCACCTCCAAATCGCTGGTATGACTATTGAAATCGTGAGCATCAACACGTAGGTTCTAGATCAAAGTGTTAATATTAGGCCCTTTAGCTATTATTCTTGAGAAATTATCCAGTCTGACCCAGTCCTCAAAAGAAGTTTTTACGAGATACCTATCTATCAAAATTCTAAATGTATATCAATTTGTTGTATCAAATATACATGCACACTAGATCATATTTGTATAAAAAAATACGAGTTCGTATTTGAATTTTGTATAATTTCAACGGTTGTATAAATATAGTTATTTATATACTTTTCATTGAGGTTGTTTATGTATACAAATACATGTACAATAATTATTTGTATAATTCCAATAGCTATATATAAATATTCAAGAACAGTGTTGGTTCTTTTTTACAATTACATCAATTATGTAAATTGTATAATTTTAATAGTTGTATACATTTTTTTTATTTGTATACTTTCATTAGACTATACACTCTTGTAGAGGTACTTGTCAACAACTTGTAATATTTAGGGAGTTAGAATATTACATCAACGAGAATGTCTAATTAAACTCAAAATGCACAATTTAAGGGATTTGTTTTCATTTTAAAAGGCTGAACTCCTGCGCCATTTATATTTTGAATAAACTGGTAAGTTTCGAATTCATATATAAATAGAAATGGCCCCAACTCATGTAGGTACAATTATTGTCATGCCCCGAGAGGATATTCTTGACGTGATCGACACTTAGAGACTATTGCTAGTCCGCAGGTGAACCACTTGACCTCATCACATTCATTCAATCACAATCTACAAAAGAAGACTCCAACAATTTAAGAAGTAACTAGTAAGGATTACTCAGTCAATAGATAAAGACCAAAAATCTAACTCAAAACAAATCAAGATTAGTATGAAAGGAACTACTCAGACAATATCCAAATCAACAATCCCAACTCTAATCTATGAAGCCTCTATCTAAAATATTTAGAATGGTACCATGACAAATCATGGCTACCTCAGTCAAGGAAATAAAATACTAAACTCAAGCTAGATAAAAGTATAAATGTGTATCCTCAGGAAGCAGGGAAGGACTCACCAAATCAGCTAACTGCAACAGATCCTCAATGGTGCGCCTGTTGACAATCTCTATACGTCTATCTGCATCATTAACGATGTAGGAGCAAATGGACATCAGTACATTGAATATGCTAGTATGTAAAATGACTAAAGAAACAAGTCAGCTCAAGTGCAAATCAACTCAACCATTCATAACTGGACTCAGTAAAGGATACAAGATTTGTATAGTAAAATAATTAATGCTCCTAAAAGAAACTCTATCATGCAACTCAGTCAAATCAATTATGCATAATCAGAGAGTTTTTCTAACCGACAACAATCTCACCACCATAGTTGGTGATGCACAACGAAGGCAACGTCATTGCCACGCCAGTCCATCACTTGTCAAAGTAAGGACGTTCAACTCTCTCTTGGATCCACAATCATTGACCATCTTTTTGGGACAAGAATTGCCCGAATTAGTGGCATAACTATCCTACGCTAGTAACATAATTATGAGGTTTGAGATAATTATACTCTTACCCAACTTGGTGCTCAATACTATTCCCAAAACATTCTCTTTAAGTCTTATTCAAACTCATCTCAAATATCATCATCATCTTCTTCCATCAATAAATATATTTTGAAAATTCACTTACATCCTCATCAAATATTTACTCAAAACATCATTTAAATTCAATGCTCAATTTCATCAAAACTCATCAAAACATGTATCGTCTCATCAAAATATTTTTCTCAAAATTTAATCCTTTGGACTCAAGAAAATATATATATAATGTTAGTTTAAATTACTCTTTCATCAATGCATAGAAAAGTCATCATCTTTACTCTCAACATGCAAAATCTTGATTTATTTAAAATAATAATTTTATTTAATGCATGAAAATCCATCAATCTCAACATCAAACAATGTATAGAAAAACCATGATCATCAACTTCAATAGGATTCATGGGAATGTATCCACGAACGATGACTCCAATAATATAAGAAATAAAAATAACAATAATCTCAATGCATAAACCTATCTAAAAATATTGAAGTGATATATTTATTTCATTAGTATTTTTATTGTTTAAATAAAAAATTAAATTGTTAAAAATAAAAAATTAATAATTTCTTTATATTAATTTAATATATTTAAAATTAAAATCTAATAACAAATTGAAGCGAACTGAACCGAGCACCTAACTATATCCATTAGATGGGTCCAAGAGACTGTTGCACTAAACTAACAGCCCAAATATAATAAGGTTATGACTTGATAAGTTGCTCCTAAGAACGCCAAATCTTGCGGTAAATGCATGCGCGAGTGTCAACGAGTTTTGCTCAGTATAGAGAAGAAAATACCTGACACCTATTTATACAAGAAGAAATGTCCATTTTTACTTATTTAATTTAGAAAATCAAGAAATAAGGTGTAATTTTGTATCTATTTTAATTTTATTAGTAAGTACTATATATTTATTTCATAATATTTAAATAGTTTATAATAAGTAAAATGATTTAATAAAATAATTATTTTAGTTATCATGTTTTAAAGATATATTAAGTCAACATGACAAACAAACATGGACCAAGTGGTTTTTAAAAAAAAACAAAGAAAGATAGTTGCTACAATTATATAATATTATGGTTTGAACATGTGACAGTAGAATATTAATGAGGGATATATACGTGGCGTAATACGACAAACGAGCATTAGATGGGCGGCTCAAGAGTCAAGACTGGCCACACCAATATTAATCTTTCCAATTTGTGAGAGCGACTGGCTTTCCTTCTCTTAATTAATTATTCTCCCTGGAAATCTTTTATAAGTGCAGCTTATTTGGTCTTTTTTTCTTGTTAAGCCAAAAGATTATCGCTTCAAGTTTCTTTTTTAAGAACTAAACAAGCATACGTCAGCAGTCCCTGGGCTAATGACGACACTTTTTTCTTTCCTCCAGAATTAAGTAATCTTATCATATCATATTATATTGTTCGGATTAATGACATTGAATAGCTAAATCACCAATAAGATAATAAGTGTTTGACTTAACGATGTTGCTTCAGAATTGAACAACTAATTATAACCTCGTCAATTCAATTTTTACGTGCGTACATTTAGTTTCATATTTATTGATTAAGATAAAATCATAAAATTGAATTTTTAAGTTATATTTTTTCTCATAAATATAAAAAAAGTTATAAATTGTGAAAACTATTAAAGTTGTGCTAATTCTTTATACAATCTTACCAAATTAATCAAAAGTTCATAAAAAAAAGCTATCCTTAAAAGATATACAACATTTATTGATGGAACTTTAGTTCAATAAAAAAGTAAAATTAAACATGAGTTGTGGTGTACTATGTTCATTGAACCTTTAGTTGATCAATTTCATTAGTAAATATATCATCTTCATATATATTCCGTGAATATATATTTCATCACCCTTTTAGTATTCTTGAAAAAATTATGTAAATAGAAAATGGTAGGTTTTGTTTATAACATATAAACTTGTGGGTTAGTTTTTGTATTTGAAAAATGTGAAATCATGATATTAAGTTTTCAAATCAAGGTTTTTGGAGAATTTAGGATTTCAAATCATGAGATGACATTTCATAACTGCAAATCACGGATGAAATCGTGGCATAAGTAAACATTTTTGGAGTAATTTTTAAAATGGAATCCACAGAAATTAGCATAAAGGTAGCATGTCATGAGGCAGATCAAGCCTAAAAAAAGGATAGTCCATTAAACAGGCGTATAACTATCGATTGCAGCAAATAGATTGATCGGTCTTTTGTGTGAAAGCAGACCAGGCATGTGAAATCAGAACATGGGATGCTTTTTTCTGATCTTGTCTTAAGAGTTAACAGCCATTTACATGTATATTGCAGAAGTAGGCCGGTAATAATTAAATCAATGGAAAGGTACTGATCATGTATATAATTAAAGGGGCTGGCTAGCTATACTAGCCAAGGACTGATGGGTGCACACAAGATGGAAGCTTTTGCGGCTAATGGTTTTCCTTTTTTCTGTTAAGACGAAAAAAGTCGACCTTAGTTAATTAAAGTAGATGTATACACTTCAAACCTAGCTAGCTGGATTGGCGGGGTAGGTAAACTTCATCAATATATAATCTACCCAACCAATTATCAACTCATGAATTTTAACAAAATGAGTGATGATGACGTTGTGTTGTCAAATTATATTATTAATTAATTAGTAGAGTAATTCATTTCTTTGCAGCTGATATATGTACCTAATTAAATTAGTATGTAATATTATTTTCACCCAGCAGGCCACGGTAGTATTTGGTCCATGGCTTACGTGGTCCCATCTCCATCACCATGTGGTAGTAAGATACAACTTGAATTTGGTTACCTTACCATCTCAAATTTGTTTTCCATGTGGAGCTTTTTAGTTTCCTTCTTCAAATGAAACTCCTCTCATGTATATCCTACCTCCAACGTTTTAAATGTATCCTTATGACTTAAATCCTCTTTTATTTTCTAATATCTATTTGTTCGACATATAAATTAAGCTGTTTCTACCATATCAAACTTGTCTAAAAGAAAATATATTGCTATTAATATGTGCAAGTGATCAATAACTAATCTAAA
Organism: Solanum aculeatissimum; assembly: GCA_038996855.1. Lineage (NCBI taxonomy): Eukaryota > Viridiplantae > Streptophyta > Magnoliopsida > Solanales > Solanaceae > Solanum > Solanum aculeatissimum. The sequence continues at coordinate 13,977 of JBCEWC010003290.1, forward strand.
GTACAACCTGTTAAATTATATCGCTACTCTAAAATTTCCTTATATCATGGGTAAATATTAAGTTTGATCTGTGTACTTGTCAAGTTATTTTTAATTAATGATGAAATAAAAGGTTTTAAATCTTTTCATTCCTGCTCCGTCGAGTTCACTTTATTACAAAAATACTAAATCATCCATTTAAGGGAAAAGTTCTATCCCTGAAGTATAAACTACAAGTACAATTTCCTTTTTCAAATTAGAGACAAAATTATGTGCGGGGGTAGTTCAAGGAGGATTAATAATGTGCTCATTGTACTTAAATCATTATAAATGCAAAAATAATTCATTTATAAATGTATATAGATTCTGCTTAAGCATTTAGTTCTTTAAATACGACCAACAACATGGGCAAATTACGTCAAATATGTCGCCTTAATCTAATAGTGCAAACTTATTTTATTCTTTAATCAAGTTAATTCCACATATATACAATCAATGAAACTATCTAGTAAAATTATTTATATTTTTATTGTCCCAGTAAAGTCGCTAAAGTTGTCATACTTATCTTACTACAAAGTAATAATTGCTAGAAAGACCCTTTAAAAATGATAGGATAATAATCCCTTGAATTTAGGCTTTAATCAAAATACTCCTTCATAGTTAACAACATAGAGTATTTTAATGTTTCATGTTAAAAAATAAAGAGAGTTTCAAAATTGAGGGGCTATTTTGAACATTTTGTCTCACTTTAAGGGGCTTTTAGCAATAGATAATTAACTCTTCTGTAATCCTATTAAATGACTCAACTCAACTGCTCTCATAATGGTCACATCTATAATCCTATACAATTTTTTTCTCCGTATTTGGCTTAATTCATTGAAAACATCCAAGTCGTTATTAAAGAAAGGAGTAGGAGAGCATGACAAATGAATGGGAAAAACTTTAGAAATTTGTAATAATGGTCGGTGTTTGTATCGTCGCCAAAGCATGCTCAGCTATCTGCTCTAACTAATTAGTCTTCCATTTGCCATATGCATATTTGGACCACCTATCGCACGCGCAATTTACCCTGCTGTAGGGATTTATACCTACAAATTCGTATTCAACAAAATTCTACTTTCAAGGGATCATAATATATAATTTTAAACCACCATACATTATATGAAAAAGAGGAAATGAGTTAAACCTCTTCAAGCTCAGACAAGATACATCAAAGTGCAACTCACCCATCCCTACCCCTTGATTTTGTTGAAGATGTAATACTTTACGATTACTTTTTCCCTTTCATTTTTACTTATTCAATTTAAATTTTATATGCTCTTAAGAAATAATGATTGATATAAGAATTTTATCATAATATTCATATTAATTGATGTTTGATATTAAGTATTTTAAAAATTAAAATAATTAATATTAAAAATAAAATTTATTTTTAAAATAATTAACAAGTAATTAAAAGTCAACAGAAGAGGAGTATTATATAGTGGCCCAGAACGTCGAAATAAATGTTGATATTGCCTAATCAGCTTGGAACGTGGAAGCTATTGATGTCCCTTGGACCTTAGTTTTCACTTTATTTGATGTGTGCGATGTTTAAGTAGACATAATTTAAAAGAATGGAGATTATTTTTTTCCTTTTTGATATTCATGACTTTTTGATGTGTCTTTATTATGGAAAAGATTAATCATTTTCAAGTATGAAAACATAATAAATATTATTTTGTGCATTTTATTTTTTATGTGATATTCTTTGACTTGACATAATATTTAAAAAAAAAAGACTTTAAAATTTGTGGTAAAAAATCATTCTAAGATATTTGTGTGACTGAGAATCATTTCATTGAGGATAAAAAAAGAATTTTAAAGTTAAACTGTTTCAAATAGAGTAAGATGACATTTTTTTTATAACGAACAAAAAAAAAGATGACATATAAAATGAGATAAAAAAATATTTTTTTTTGGCACTAAATAAGAAAACAATTTAAACTGCAAATATAATGAAATCAAAAAATTAACCAATAATGGATTTGGACAGAAACAAAGAAAGGAAAAGGTTTATAAAGAGTCTCTCTCTATATATAACTACACGAAAAATATTTTAAGATATTTTTAAATTATGCAAAATTGAACAATAAAACCTCAACTACTAGTTTGATCTAAAATACTAATTTAATCGAAAATCATCATTATTATTGTATTACCTTTTTTTTTATAACAACAGTAAAATATTATCATGACAATTAAGAAACATTTACAAATATAGAACACCTCTTTCTGATAACAAAAAATTAAGCCTCCAACCAACAGAAAAAACTAGATACAAAGTAAGTGCTGAATGAAATTATTACACTTTTGCGCTTTCTTAGAATTGTTAAGTACGTGTAATCTCTCACTTATCTCCTTTATGATATGTGCAACTGTTTCTTTTTCATGTGCATATTTACCTTTGAACCTTTTCCAATTTCGTGCCCTCCAAGTGTGATATAACACTGCTATGGTCTTCTTCTGAAACTGCTTTTAGTGCTTCGTTTTTATTCTCTCCAAAGTCTATTTGATCCCATCGATTTGAAGTGTTAAGCATGCCCACAAATTTATCTCTTGTCACAAAATTTTTATCCAACTGCATTCCTCAAATAAGTGCACATTTGTCTCCATTAGCGTTGTATCACATTATTACTTAATAGATAAAAAATGTCATTTTTCTGAAAATATATTTTTTTCTGAACACATTTTATTCTTAATAAAATATTATTTCTAGAGAATCCTATTCATATTTTCTTTCTTTTAATTTCACTTTAATCAATCAATAAATAAAAAGTAATTTTTACATTCAAAAAATAATTTTTTAATCTCATTTTACCAATTAAAATAAAAAATCTCATATACTAATAATATAAGTTTAGTAATTCCATCATTGAATTCATTTCATTTGAAAAAATAATTATAATAATAAAAAGAATGGCTCCAAATATACTTTGGGAAGAAGATAGAGCGATTTCCACATGGTCCATCAGGATGGCATCATTGGCCTCCGATCCAACGCCTAGGTGGTCCTCTCCCTCTCTATAATAGACTGTCTGCCTCAAGCAACCAGCCAATCCTGAGAAAGTGATACGTCTTCCACCCATCTCTCTTTTTCCCTTACACATGCATTAGCATTACTACTTATACTATATTGGAAAATAAAAGATAATTATTTCATACAGTATATGTCTATGCTACTAGTAAAAGAGACCTGGTCCCCGTTCTAATTCAATATCCAACCTACCTACCTAGCCTCCTTAATTAATAATAGTTTATTTGATATAATTATGAGATTATTGTGAATTGTGATACTAGTATGTATGGAGTAAAGGAATCTCAGGAAAATAGTAGGTGGATCGACTTGCTAACTACATCCACTAATTAAATTAATCAGCACCACCGTACGGATTCATTTATGTCTAGTGACAGCTAGTCAATAATCCAAATCCTGTTTATTGAATACGAAAATGTTAGTTGACGTCTACGTCCTTGTGTATTATTAACTAAAAATATAACCATTTGCAAATACTGCTACCTAACTATCATAAATAATTGATACTACTCTGATCCTAATACGTCCTTGTGTCTTATTATCTAAAAATATAACCATTTGCAAATACTGCTACCTAACTACTCATAATGTTCATAATACACCACACTGCTGTGCAACTGTCTCCCTAATTCCTAATCTTAATGCCTGCGCATGATATATAATACGCCGCCCTCCCCAAAAAAAGTTACTGTACTACAAAGAAGGAAAATTAAAGTGAAAACAAACAAGACGAGGCTAGTGCCTTTAATTAGGATAATATTAGAAACTCGTGCTTTACGAAACAGCTGGCCTTCCCGTGGGCCTAAATGCAAAAAACAAACGATTATTTGCACCTTTACCCATTATTTTATGTTAGTCTCTAAAATTTTACCTCAAACCAAATAAATTTTTCAAAGTTATGTTTAGTATTCTTAAACACCAATCCATAATATTTCATAAGTTTGATGGCTAAGATCAATACACTTTTACTTATTATATTGCAATTTTCCAGAGTTGACTAATCTTTAGAGCTCAATTGAATAAGATTATTTTAATTTTTAAAATTATAAATTTAAATGTTTGAAACTATATGAAAAATATTACCGTAAATTGAAATCCTTTTGGTATTGATATGATGAAAAAGAATATTTACGAATGGTAGTCAAATTTTAACCAATTTGACTCTTGAAAAGAAAAACGTAAAAAGTAAAAGTGAATGACGGAAATAAAGACTAGTCCATTTAATGGGAAATTGTGCAACTAAATGAAAGGAACATACTTCTGTATGACCAAACTTTTGATGGTTAAAAATACTTATTACTTCCCCCGTTCATTATTACTTGTCCATTGTTCAAAAAATAGATTCACTTTTACTTGTCACTTTTAATATATCAAGAAAAAATAATTATTGTTTTATATCGTACTCTTAACATTATTCAAAATCATTTTTCAAGACCTTATACTAAACATCATGAGTTAACATGACTATTGTGATAAAATAATCATATCAGTAATTGTTTTTCCAATACCATGCCAAAGTTAAATGTGACAAATAAAAATGAACAAAACAAATATTAAAAAGTAAGGTGTTTGATCAAACTTTTAGGAAAGATATTTTGTTTGAAGGAGTAGCAAAAATTACATTTTAGAAGCTGAAAAATAGCCCATCTTCAAAAGTACATATGAGAGACACATACTAAGAAGCAATTTTAAAAAGGTTGATCAATCAATAGTTACTGCTCAAAAGTATATTGCAAATAAACTAATTTGACAAGTTTGAACCAATTTGCTAGCACTGTAGTACTGTAGATTAGGTTATACTGATAGCTAACGATGTTCATGATTTGATTTGGGTCGATTTTTTATTAAAATAAATAAATCTATTTAGTCAATTTTGTATTATTCAAATCAAATTACATTTATCAATTTGATTGTTCGATTATTAATCATATATAAATATATACTCTCTTTTTTCTACTATTGTTTTTGAACATCTAACAATCAAGTGACAGATTTTTTTTATCCGGTAAATATAATATCATTTTGATAAAATATACAAAATATACTTAGAATAAATTAAATATATTTAATTGTGCAATATCTTAATTAGAAGGGGAAATTTTTAATGTGAATGCACTGAACATAAGATATATTACATGTAATCTAAAATACTCAAAAGCTAAAGATTCTTAGAAGTCTCAGAAGTTTTCAATTCATGATTCATAAATGAAATATAAGCTGAATTTTGATCCCTCCAAGTTCATTGTCTGAGGTTTTCTATAAGGTGATTTGGTAGAATGTACGTAAATAACTTTACATATTGAATCAGAAGTTCTTTGAAGTTATTTACAATCTGATTTAGGAGTCGTAAACTAGTTCATGAGCATGAATCTGATTTTTTTTTTCATTTTTAAGCACGTTACGAATGAAGATCAACTTTACAGCTATATAAACCACAAAAATTAAAAAAAAAAAGAAAGAGTCTTTATGCCCATTCGTTATGGCACATTATATTCTTGGATTCTGAAATTAAAGTTTTTTAGGCAACCATTGACACCTTAGACTTACAATAGTAAGTAGAGTTAACATATGCTTACCTTGATTAAAGAGTTGGAGTCGATCAGTGAATTAAATAGATAGTGGGGACTGGGGAGCTTAACAGTTATGTCTATGGGAGAGGAGAAAGGAAAGTGAAGTTTGATTTTATGTTTGATCTCGATCATGATCGTAGATGGAATTTACGTTCAAGGAACTTAATTATTGTATTGCAGTAGGAGTAAAATAAAAAGTAGTCATAAGAGTGTGGAATTGCAATTTAGTTTGGACGCTAGCAGTCTGATGAGAAGGACGAGCTCACATGAACCCAACCAGATAATTCGTGGGCCCCGCGAGAGAGAGTCCATCCTTTCCCCGACCCAACAAGTACACTCTCTCTCACGCAGCGAATGAACTCGGGAGGAAAGTCTAAAAGAGAATAACTAGAATGAAATTTACCTAACTTAAAAAAGAAGATTCCACCCACTTAGACAAATTACCCACGTACCTTGTCATCCACTCTCTCTCTCTCACACACACAAAAAGAAGGACAAGGAGGAGGAGAGGAAGAAAGAGGCGGCTTTTGAATCTGAGTACTCTGGAATGGGTGATGATTAATGAGTCATCACGGCCACTTTGAGTCTCTCTGGACAACAAAAAAAGAAAGCACTCACCCGCATATTTGCTTTCTAATTTCTGTATTCTCGTTTATGGCCTAATGGAAGGATACTCTTTCAACCCTAGTTCCAGCTCCTCAGAATCGGACCTACAGTAATATAACCACGAACCATATATAGTACTGGAAGCAATCGCTTTTGGGGCCTTGTGGAATATCACATCTTCTCTAATTAGATCTATGCCTCGGACAAGTGCGGTCGTCGACGGAACTAGATCATGAATTTCTTCCCAGGTGGACGTGGCTTCAACGATCAAGGCTCCTCAAAAGGTACACGCCCATTTTCTTCTTCTTCTTCTTCCAGCCAGAAGATTCTAGTTCCTTTCTCCTATCAGCAAAGAAGTTGGTTAAGCAGCAGCAGCAGCACCACTAATAATGGTGAAGATAGTACTGATCTCGTGATGATGGATACTCTTCCCAGCGCAAATCTTTCTGAGGGAGACCCTGCAGATGACAATCATGATCTAGGAGTTGGTGAAAGTAATACGATTGAGCGAGAACACATGTTCGATAAGGTAGTCACTCCCAGTGACGTCGGCAAGCTCAATCGGTTAGTCATCCCCAAACAACACGCTGAAAAGTATTTTCCTCTGGATTCCTCTACCAACGAGAAAGGCCTCCTTCTCAATTTCGAAGACAGGAATGGAAAGCCTTGGCGCTTCAGATATTCCTACTGGAATAGCAGTCAAAGCTATGTAATGACCAAAGGTTGGAGCCGCTTCGTGAAGGAGAAGAAGCTCGATGCCGGGGATATTGTCTCATTTCAGCGTGGAATCGGTGAATTGGGCAAGGATCGTCTCTTCATCGACTGGAGGCGCCGTCCAGACGCCCCCGACCATATCCACTACACCCACTTCACGAATCATGCGCCGCTTTCACACCATAATAATTTCTACCGCTCCAATATTCAGCACCCGGCAGCTGCTGCTTGGAATAGTCCTCTCTTTTTGCAGCCGCCGCCTCCTCCTGACCATTCACATTTACATTCCCGTCTGATGCTGGAACCTGCAGCTGGCAGCATGTCTCATCATCATCAGCAATCTTATCCCCCCCATAGCTACAGCACCTATGGATCCGGTCCTAATTATTACTACGACACTTGTAATTTCAGCAACAGCAGTCCAACCGTGGTAAATGGAAACCCTTGTCCGAGCGGGTCGGTAGTTTATCTCAGCTCGGGGTCAGCCCAAGTCCCACAACAGGCTGCGCTAATGCAAAGAGGTCATAATAGTAGCAGTGTTGGAGGGAGTGGCAGGATTGTGGAGCCACTGGTGTTCGACTCGGTACCGATTGTCCAAGGCAAGGCAGCCGCAAAGCGACTTAGGCTGTTTGGAGTGAATATGGACTGTCTCATCTCAGAGTCGGATGAATCATGTGAAATCATGTCCTCATCCTCTTCCTTGCCTAATCCAGCAACTTGTTCTCATGTCCCCCAATTTTCGTCATCATCATTCAGGACTTTTAACAACTACGATGCCAACCTGCCGGCAGCCAACGAAGAAGAATCGTTCGACAAAGGCAAGACATCCATGTCCTTGAATTTGGATATTTGATTATAATTCCCCAATTGTAAATTGAAGAGAATTAGATTGATTTGTGGAACGGGTCATCCCGCACAAAGAAAACCCGCTGGGTACCTCCTTCTGGCTTCAGAATGTCCAAGTTGTATTTGTGTAATAATACTCTAATAGAGATTATGAGATACATTGCAAATACTAGTAAAATATCACACTATAGCTGGTTATTTTATGTTTGAATTTCCAAGTGCGGCCTTCAAAGTAATGTGTCATGCATTATTTTAGTGATGAAAAACAAGAGAAAAAGAGCCTTATATACTTATAACTTCAATTCATAAATATGTTTCCTTATCTCTCTCTAACAAACTTTGCTGTATTGATTATCCAGCTATATATCTAGTACGGTAGCAGTGGGAATGCATAACTAGCTCCTCTCAGCGTCAGTCAGGCTAATGAAATCGGAAGGGAATTAACAAAAGTCGTGCTTTCTTTTTCATGAATGAATTTTGTTTTTATTATCTTTGGTAGGTTGTTGTTCTTGTCGTTGCTTCGTTGGGCACGCCCGCCAGGTACTACCATTGCTTCACATCTAGCTAGCTAGCTTTTATAAAAGGTACGTACATAACATTTCATCTTGACCAACTTGGCCATCTATCATCAACTGATCTGCCTACTTCTAAAAATGCTTCTACTAGTATGTGTATATAAATCATCGTTTTTCAAAATCTTCTTCCTGTATGCCTTTTCTATTCCAAAAAGCTGACAGATCAATGTGCCTCAGCCCAATCTTGTTAATTAAGAGAAACAGTTTCTATTTATTTGTTTGAAAATTCAGTGGTACTCCTATGTATCCGTATCTGAAATCAAACGAAGGTGACAACCCCTCTTCTAAATTGTCTCCTTTCTTTAAACAATTAATTAGTTGCCTCTAGCATAATTGTTGGTTTTTGTCTTTCTGAGTAGTGAACACACATTAAAGATGTCTACGATATATATATAGCACACTACTCACGGTTTGTCATCCCATCAAGTTTGAGCTTGGATATACATATATACAGGATTTTGCTGGCCGGTTTGATATTCAAAGTAAGCAACTGTCTTAGGTAATGCCTCTTTATTCATTTTATGATACAGAAGTATATTACTCCTTTAGTTTCATCTTTGACGGGTGCATGTGGTCTGTGGAGTTTAAGAAAGAAAGAGTTAATGCACATATCACAAGTACATTAACAACTTGCAGCTTAAACATATACTACTATGTTATATGGTATTTTGTATGCATATAAGAGCATGTCAAATGTCAAGTGTAATGTTAAATAAAATTCCAAAAAATATTGAAGGATGCCATTCCAGTTTTATAACCTATGGTTAGCCTTCAAATTACTCCCTTCATTTCAAAATAAGTCAACTGTTAAAGCGTTATAATTTTAGATTTTTACCCTTTATTTGGATTTCCTCTGTGATGAATTCAAGAAATTTTAATTGGTAAATAGTATTGGGAGTAGTTATCATAATCAATATTTAGTCATTCTAAAGAGTTATTCCCTCCGTCCATTTTTCCTTGTCTATTATTGACTTGACATAGGAATTAAGATGTCGTAAATTATTGGGGTAATTTTACCAAATCACCTTTTAATTATAATAAATACAATGTCTTGAAAAATATAATAGGAAAATCACTATAATTAATTATAAGGGTAAATTAGAAACTAAGTATAAAATTATTTCTTGATTTCATAAAGTGGACAAGTATTGTTGAATATCTCAAAATAGTATAATGGACAAGTAAATTAGAAATTAGATGGATGGAGAGAGTATTTGAGAATAATTAAAAAGGGTAAAAATAGAAAGTAATGCCCAATTAATGCCTTAATATTCTTTTCTTAAAGGTGCGCAATACTCCAACAATTTACTTATTCAAAAAAAGAGAGTAATTAATTATCGATCATGATATTAAATCCAAAACATATTTAACCACCTAATAATATAATTTCGCTTGTTCTCTAAATCTAGTGACGTCCTAACCTTAACATTTCTAGGTACATCAGTATAGTGTTTGCAGACGGTGTTGTTATGCTTGCAGACAGTGTTCCACACAATTAGTAGTGGGAGCTAGCTTTCCCTTGGCTAAAAGAGAGAAGTAGATTCTAGGTAACTAAAACCCAGCTAAGTAGAAAAAGATAAAATACTAGCTGGCTCTTTTCAGGTAATAAATAAACTTAGCATGTCGGTAAGTTGTTTTCTTTTGGAAAAAAGCACAAAGTTAATTGTCTTGTTAGTCATGTGTGTTAAACCTTAAATCTCGATTGAATAACAAATACTTGTAGTTGTAAAAGTTTGTTAACTCTCAAAAGCTTAAGTTGGATCACTCTTTTATGTTCCCGTGAGTATATAAATGATAAGTCAACAGGTACATAGATGTAGAGGGCATTACCAGAAAAGAATGAACAAATTGGCCGGATCGCTCTTGAAAGCATAACACAGATTACCTAAGAAGATAGAGTGTGCAGTATGTCTATTTATTTTCTTGGGCATATATGTGTGTTGCTTGGCTCTTTCTTTCATTGTTTTTGCTTTTTAACCCTAACCAGTGTACTGTGTCGAAATAGTAATACTCGGTACTTACATGCATATAAAATTAACTGTCTACAAAAGTGTATATCTTATGTAAATTCAAAGAGAGAATAAATTATAGATGGCTCTATATGCCGAAAAGAAGTTGAGTATATCATATCATAACAAAGTCTAAAGCATTTTTCTTACACACACATGTTTTTAGTACCTTTTCGGCTAGGTTTTTTTTGATTGGGCTAGCTAAAAGTTGAGAGTTTGCTGGCAGGTCATGTCTCGACAATGATCAAGTGAAAAAGTCCCTTTTCTCCGAGATATCATCAAGTAAAAATCTATATCTTTACTCGATCGAGCACATTATTTTAAAACTTAATTGTGATATTTCACGTACCAAACAATCCTTTATTTCTTTACATCACTTCCTTATCAGTCGAGAGGATATGAAAGTGACAAGCTAGAAAGATGTTAGGTGTAAAGTGCTACTAAAGTAGCATGCAATTAACTTTAATTTAGTTACATACATATCTAAGTGCATCAAAAGGCGGTTTCTCATTTTAAGTGCATTCAAACATTACCATATATGCCTATTTCTTGTTAGACTAATGATGTACACCATAATGTGTGTTTTGTCAAGCACAAACGCCTTCATTCTCTATCCATCTCTCATTTATTGTAATTTTCAACTACATATCTATTTTTTCTTATGTGCAAAATTTCTCTATTATGGTCACAATAATTACATCAAATATTGTTGTTAATTAAAATCTTCATTCTTATGTGTAATGAAAAACAAAGTCAAAGTGCCTACTATACAGTTGAGATAGTATCAAATTATCAACAAGGAAGGATATGATTCAATATTCTAAGCTACATATATTCCTAAGTAATTCTGTTGGTTGTCCCATTGTTGATAAATTTAAAAATTATGGCATGTAGTTGTAAATAGAGAATAAATCAACAGTTTGTGAATGACAGATATTGCTCATCGCTATTTATCCAAAGGAGAAAAAAAAAAAAGAGACTTGCCTATAAAATGACATGATAGATCACCAATATATATATGAAGAAATTTATGTTTACAAAACATGCCAGAATATTTTTATTTACCAAATATACTAAGATATTTTTTACCAAATATATAAGAAATTTCGCTAAATTTTGTGCATGAAAACTGTATAAATTTGATACGAAATATGAATATCTCACTTTAGGCTTTGCATTTTTCTCACTTTTTTCGTGTATGTAAACTATATAAAATTGATATGAAATATGTATATGCTCGCTCAAGGCTTATAGTTTCACTCACAGTTTCATGTATAGGTATATGTATAGCATCGATATAAAATACGTAAATAACTTTATAAATTTTATATAAAGTTCATGTTAAATTATGGAAAAATCATGCTTCGAAGCTCGTTTACGATTTTGGGTTTATAGGTTTAACCAATCTCCTAGTTGGAAAATATCTTCAGTTAAGGGGATAAAACTATTTACATCTTATGCCTAACTTATAGAGATTGTACATATTGATGAGTATGCTATGTGTAATCCATCAAATGAAAAGCGTGAAAGTATTTTTGACAGAGCTAATTCCTGATTTTGCTAGTGAACCAAAGAATATTTGTTTGGGTTTGTGTTCAGATGGTTTCACACCATTTTCTATTTCTATTGCACTCTATTCTTGTTACCATGTATTCCTTACACCATATAATTTTTCGTTTGAGCTATGTATGATAAGTCCCTAAATGATATCAAATGTTTATCTAGCAATTTTTTGGTAGATGAGTTAAAATAATTATGGTTTGTAGAGACATGATATGTCAACTAAGAAAAATTTCATCTTGCATGGACTATTAATGATTTTTTGTGCGTATGAAATGTTTCATGGTTGGATAACTATTTTGCAACTCTAATTTTGGAAAAATTGCTCTCAATTATATCTGGTTTGATTAAGACTTCACTATTTGTTAAGTTAGTATGAATTTCTCGTAAGGCAAGAGATTAAGGTGCTGAATTTATCATACATATGATCCCCAATATGGAGCAATTTTGTGATGCCAAGTGGCAATAAGAAAGTTGTAGCTTAATTTCCTGCTGCATGCATGACTTGCGGTAAAGAACTCATTTGTGGAATATAAGAGTGCCCACTTCCCTTTTTCTGTTTTTATTGTTACTTTTGTGTGTGAGAGATGCGCATATAGGCAACACTGCTTATGGGAGTATTAACTTCTTTCAAAGTAGGAAAATACAGTAACCATCATCAAATTATTTGGTCAAACAAGTTGCATTTCATCCAAATTAAACTTCTACTCCCTAAAATACTCAAATCATTCATACCATATCATTGAGCATGTCACAAAGAGTTCATAAAAATCTTTTTACCCCTCTAACCATGAATTGCAGACATGTAGTTTGTCTCACTATTGAAAATGACGCACTTATTAGTGATGATGCACTTTACCATGTTAAATACATTAGGAAACCACACGGTCCCACAACTAAGAAAAATTAATCAAGCTCATGGTTGATGGTTTGTAGCAGAAGGTCTCGTTAAGACCAGAAGATATAAGAGAAAGTGTAGAGCGTCACATCAAGTCAGACTCGAAGGAGACCACAAGCTTGATTCTTCACGGTAAAAGCTTATCAAGCATCATATATTACCCTTGACTTTCTCCCAATATTTGCAGGGAAACATAGTTATTATGGGAGTCTTTTGCCTTTGGTTGGAGGCTTTTTCATCTTAATCTTGACTTCCAGTGAGTTGTTTGGTTGGCTGATCTGCGTTTCTTCAGGTAGGATGGATAGCATGAATTTCTTGCTAGAACCAACATGATGGCAGAACTGCTTGAGCATATTTCGGCCCCTCATCCATTTGAGCATTAGCTTCATGTGTGTTTTGCTGTTTAATCCACTAATATTAGCTTCCTGGAATTAAAAACTAGTCAAATTTGTATCTTTTCTAGTGATCATATTGGCAATGTCAAGAATCTCAAGGCTGACTAATTGAAAAAATCTCAGCATTGGCAAAACTAGCAAAGACCCAATTTTTCCAAAAGAGAGGCGCAAAACACTGACAAGGGTTTTAAGTGAGTGGTAAGATTTGCATACGCTCTATCCTCCTCAGACTCCACTTGTTAGATTTCACTAGGTATATCATGTTGTTACAATTCTATAAGTGAAGAGCTAATAATCCTCCGATAAGCAAAATCAAAACCAAAATAAGAAGTCATTATGCATCGTAAGTTGATTTTTAACAACTAAACAAACGATTAGCAGAATTAGATACTAAACAGAAACAAAGAAGCTTTATAATTGCAAAAATAAGCTGATTTTTTACTATTAAACAAAAGACTAGTAGAAACAAAGAAAAGGATTAGTGAAGAAAAAGATGTGGTGATTGGGTGGTTGCTTATACAAACTCGACAAAAGGATGAACAAGGAATCAGTGAAAACAGGAGTAGCAAGAAAGGAAAAACAGCTGCGGCGACTCCCTTTTAGAAACAGAGAATTGGTGAAGAAAAGTGGCCAGCAGCAAATAATCGTCTCATGTCTTTTTTGACTCAAAAGATCCATTCCTTTCCTTTTAGTCTAAAAAGGTCATTTAAAAAAAATTATAGTGACATTACGTTGTTTCTTTGACAGGAGCAATCGCTTCGCCTCACACTCAAAAGACATCATACCCCTCAGTTTTAACAACATACAAAGCTCATCCATCATCAGGCGTTCCAAATTAGATAATAGAACTCCAATTTGGATTTTCATCTTTTCAATTTGAGAAATTAAAAAAAATCAACTTATTTCCTTCCTAGTATCTTCTCTACCATGGGAGAGGACACTATTTATTTTATGGTAGGCTTCAACTCATACAACACTACAAAGTGGTTTCTAGAGTAGAAATGTGATATGAATGAGTAGAAAGAGGCCGTAAGATTGATGACCAAGATGAGCATTAGCTAGGAGACGATGGAAGTGGCTGGTTTATGCTCACAAAGAAGCTTCAAAAGGAGAGGGGAATTCTGGCCATATCAAAAACCTAGAATGAGATACTAGTTAAGAGTGGTCGAAAGTCTCTCAGAGGACATTCTGGATGTCACACTATTGGGGATACGTCAGTGGGTTGGGAGCACCTCAATCATAATGGAATCAACATCTATCATTTGTGAAATAATCACTTCTTATTCGGATTCCCCAATAGAACACTCACATAATACATTGTAAGAGGAAAATGGATTTGGAAAGGCCAAAAGGTCAAAATCTTCAATGGTGGCCTCTGACTTAGTACTTCATCCATTAAAAGTTGGACCAGGTCTGGATTAGGGTAGTGGGTTTATCCCTCCAACTTTGGTCCCAAAAAATCTTCCGTGAGATCGGATATTTTTGTGGAGATTGGATTCGTACTGAAGAAGAGACAAAGCTTCGTAATCACTTGTAATGGGCGAGTTCGAGACTGAGAGGTGATGGTCGTCCAAATTTAGTGTAGTTGGTTCACGAGGGCCTGACATTCAAAGTTCAGATTTGGGTGGAGGCACTGGCGATGGTGGTCTTCAATGAAAGAACTACAGATTTCCCTATTAACAAGAGGTCCAAAGATAGCAAGTTTGCCAACTGTCAAGATCCAGCAATTCTGAAATTGTCAATTGTACCTGCATGTGTGATAGCACCTGAGCCCTTGGCTCATTCAACCATTCCTCTCAAGTGACCTAGATATGTGAATAAGGGGTATATTGGGCCCAAACTTCAAGCCCAGTTTATTTCAAGTAGGCCTTTTATTAAGAATTCTCTACTCATTTAAATTATCCAATTGCTGCGGACTTGAAGCCAATTCTACTCCTTCAATTATGAAGTGCATAATAGAGGAAGGAACAGAAATGGAAGAAAATATGATGGATAAGGAAGGTAACAACGATAGAGAAATAACGAAAACGACAGGTAAGTGCCCAGGTCTCTCTAAAACTCCTCTATCTTTGGAAAATGCTTGCATGCAAGGAATTAATCCATATAGAGGTGAAGAGAAAATTCTTTAACAACAATTGAGGCAGTTCCCTGAAACCAATATAGTCTAGGGGAAAAAGATGACCCCGATTTTGATGTGCCAATTTGGATCCATCAGAACATGATAAAATCAGCCAAGGAATTCAGAGTAGACATTAAAACTGCAAATAGGAAGATACTAGGTTGTTTATGAAGGTTGGAAGTATGAGGCAAAAGAACACTGATAATGGGGAGATGAACATGAACTACTTCAACGATTAAACGCTCCAAGAAACTTAAGAGCCTAGAATGTGGGAGTAATTTCAAAAGTAATGGTACTAGATGCAAGGGTTCGTTATGAAGTTAAAGTATCAAATTGGAAAATGGTGTGAAGATATCTTTAAGGAAGATACATGGCTTCAACATGGACCCTTAAAAGCTTAATTCCGAGACATCTTCATCCTAAACCAACAAAAAAGGGCCAGTGTGGCAGAGGTCTGGTCAAACCAAGGGTGGAATCTGAGTTTCCGAAGATCAAGAGATCCGAGGTTGGTGGAGTTGTACAATGTCTTGGGAAAATTCAAGGGAACTATTGATGCAAAGGATAGTATGGAAAGGCAGGGTCACTGTCAAGACAGTTTCAGTGTCAAAAGTCAAAAGAACCTTTAAGAAGTTCAAACCTTTTAATTGTCAGAGAAATGGATGACCATGGAAGCTGATACGAAAAGCTAAATCCCCTACTAAGTGTCTAGTGTTAGTTGGCTTTTTACTAAGTAGGCAGTTTAACCTCATAAAGAGAGTTATTCAACTGAGTCCTAGGTGCTTCCTATGTGGCGAAGAAGTAGACTGTCACCCATATTCTTCCTTCACGGGTGGGATAACCAACCTTTTATGGAATGTCTTCATCAATTTGAATGGTATGAACTGGGTTATGCCTAGGAGAGTTACCCAGACTTTGATGATCTAGGGCAGTTATGCTAGCATTTATGGGCATAAACGGAGATGGAATATAATTCTTGCTTACATATGATGGTCTATGTGGAAAGAAAGAAATATCAAATGCTTCCAAGACAAGTAATTCCACCCAGAATATTAAGATGAATTGCTTAGTGTTGTTTCATTTTTGGTGTAAACAGGAATGCATGTAAGATTTAGAATCAATTACGGATATTTTAGGTTCTTTGTAAATTTTGCTATAGGGTTGAAGATCTTCCTGTTGCTCTCCACAATTGTAATTAGGAACCTGTAATATGTTGTGGCAGGTTTTAATCTTTTGGAATAGAATACAAATTGTTAACTCCTCGTAAAAAAATCCACATCCAAGAAAAGTATGTTTGGACACATGTTTAGTTTGAATTTATGAGAGTTACAGACTATTGAGCAACATAGATTCTATATGCAATAGGGTGTTATAGGGTGCTGAACGCCACTGTGATTATTGTTATAGGGTGCTGAACACCCGGAATCCAGCCTTTTTTCTACATGCCAACGATAATCACCCACTGTGATTATTGATATATCACCCGTTATTAGGATGGAGGAGAATCGAATTTATTTCAAC